>APFE030086950.1:0-15886 GCA_000404065.3 Pinus taeda
CCACAGAGTGCTTGTCATGTGCTTTCACTCTTTTCTTTTCTATGGACGCATTTAAACTCGGAGTGTGTTTGTCTTCATTTGTATATATTTCATGTTTGATGGTTCCCTCGAATGTGTTGTTTGCGAACCATGCCTTCACCAACATGGGTCAACCAATGCGTTAGTGGCTACATTGGAAATATCACTTCACGTGATCAGACCCATGCACAGTTAGCTTAGGAGTAGGAGTAGTGTTGCTTTATGTCTTGTTTTCTTGCATGCATGTTTTATTTCTTGCTTCTTCTTTTTTGTTTGCTTGCCTGCTTGCTTTGCTTTCTTTCTTTTCTTTCACATTTACCTTTTATCTTTTCTGTTTTTTTTGTTTGCTTGTTTACATTCGTAGGTTAATTTTGCATAAAACTGTGTACGACTCTTGAAATAAGCAAGGTAAAGTACAAGAGGACTTGTACAACTATCAATACTTGGTTATCTAATGTCCTGTCTCTTTATGTAGAACTTGTTGTCTTCAATCAATGATACACCAATGGAAAATATGTTCTATTTGAAGTGAACTTTGGTGAAAACACAACGCTTGCATGCTAACTACTACCACCTACTCTAGTCAATTGTTTTAGGTTAACCCTTTTCAACTCAATCAAGTAGAGTAAGGTGAGGGGGGGAATCTTAACAAGTATCTCAGAGGTATATACAAAATACTTCTCTAAATGAAAAGCTTGTTCTTCTCTCAATAAGTCGGGATCCCTCTTCCACCTTTGAAATAAATAAGTGCTTATGCACAGTTCCTGAAAAACAAATGAAAATGTGAAACAAATTGAAAAATGAATTAGGCAAAAGAAGAGAAAGTCTTCTTGCGTAGAGAGGTGATGCAAGTAACTCCATTGGGGTACTGATTAGGATCACTGGTAGTAGAACGACGATTGTGTTCCTGTGTGACTCCACTAGGATGTTGTCCAAGCATGCTAGCAACGGAGCAACACCAAAGATGAAACTTAAACTCTGATGGTCATATTGCTTGTGTACCAATATACCTGTCATCCCCAATCGAAACAACTAATTTTACTTGGCTTGGAATGTGTGTTTACATATCAAGAGCATAGCAGGTGCCACATCTTTCAATCAAGCTAGTGTGGAAACCACAATGACCTAAGAATCGAACAATACTTTCAGAGGAGTTAGACTTGCTTTTCAAAAAACAAGGTCCATTTAGAGAGATGGAATTCTACTAGTGTGTTGCCAAGTGTTGTAGTGGCTACAACCACCCTCCAAAATTTTTCCTTAGCTTCGTTTTGGAGCCTCTCTACCAACCATCCTTAGCAACATGTCTTGCACTGTCTAGGTACATATGCTTTAGTTGAGTTTCTGTGGCTTATTAGCTTGTGTTTGCTAGCCTGTTTTCTTTCCACCTGCAAGCTTACATCCTGGAAGTTGATCATTTTCTACGTGTTATGATCACTTGGAAAATAGCACAAAACTGGATGGGAACCAAACTTCATCTCTAGAATTTCATAGACCATCTAAGCAACCTACTTCTCTCTAGAAATGTGCAGGGAAAGAAGGAAACCTTCCCTCTGAAAATTGTGCATAATAGCCCATTACTGGGCTTTCTCTCAAAAATTGCATAGTTATGGCTGACAGCCAGGGCTTCAGTCCAGATATTGTGTAGAGCCTAAGGGGCATCCAGAGCTACTCAACCTAGATGTTGGCTTATGGGGTCCTGACCTAGATTCATAGTTAATTAGCCAAACAAATCCCTACACTACTGGCCCTTTCGGCATCAACCCACGAAGCGTGGACTGAAGTCTCACCTGAAGCAGTATGGGGGGATGCTCGAACCAAGTTTCTGCACCCTTGAGATGGATGCAATGTCGATTTAGTCCAACTATGCCTTCCTTCATGTAGGTTGCTTCACGCATTGTTCTAACCTTTAGTACCTTCATGATCTGTTACAATCAGCTTTTGCAGCCCTAACCAGGGGCTGAAGTCCTTTCGCACTGCTAAGGTAGCAAACTACACTAATTCCTGAATTAAACTAAGTACCTTACTTATCTTATCGAAATAACTTAATTATATTTGGGTAAACAGATTTTCTAACTTGCGTTCACTTAATCAATACAATTATACACATTCGCACATCATATAAGCATTAGAGGTGAAATTCATACCCAATATAACAGATGCATAAACAGGCAATAAATGCGTAGAAATGATAGGGAACTTCTCCTTATTAATCCTTCCAAATGATTACAGACTCGACTCGCAATATACACTCAGCTACAAGGGTTCGCGCACTCAGCTACGAACTACTAGGCCTCTGTGCACTCAGCTGCAGAGCCTCTTCCTATGCTACGACCCAAAAATAGACTTTACTCCACAGATATGACTCAAATCTTCATCATTGGATCTATTACTTATGCTATCAAATTACTTAGAGCTTCGCTCTATTTATACAATCCCATGGTTCATGGACCATCGGTAGATATTCTACAGCCGACATCACATTATCAAAATAAGCGTGGACAACACTATGACTCTTTAATAACCACATGCTCCACGCCCACAAAATGTAAAGTCTTTACATTGGAATTAAAAACTTGGACCAAAATCTCGGATCTAAGCACCAAAATCTACCCTTGGGGGATCCAGCGCCCAATAGGCCCCCAACACAAACATCGTGACTCACCCTCGAGTCACTCTATAGATGCGGAAATCTTAATCCGAAGACCTCCCAACTCTGATTGAATCACTGCAAGTTCAGCAACGCACTAAGCGGCTGCCTGCTGAACTTCCTCTACGCATTGTTCAGCGACTGTTGTTGTTGAACTATTTCCCTGAATCCTTTCCTAACTTTGTTGCAGTTGTGCAAGATTTGCTTCAATGGATGTTGTAATTTTATATGCCTCATCTATCCATGGTTGTAGGTGCACTTTCAAAACTGCCTCTTTATGCCGAGCGGCATCTACCTGCTCCTTGAGCGCCTTTGCCTGCTGCATCCTTACAAGCCTCTGTGTAAGGGAAATTGTCTTCACGGTCCCTTTTACCTCTTCGTACCTCTGTTGCAAATCACACACCTCTATTTCTAGGTGCTCTATGTTCGAGTCCTCCTGTAGGGTGGTGAGGACCTCAAACGACTCCTCGAACAGCTTCATGCAGTCTGTCACTGCACTGTCAACCGCCGCCATTTTTGTGCGTTATTCTCTGACCTCTGGCAAAGTTGAAGGCTAAGCCTTCAACTACAGTTCTGTTATCTACAGATTCAGCTCCATCTGAACCTTGACCATTTCTGCTCTTGCGTCACACACCCCTATCGCTAACTTTCGAACGCGCGCCTCCACCGATTCTTGTGCTTGGATGGCCAACTCTGGGACGATTTGGAAGGCTTCCTCCACAACGTGCACTATTTGTTTGTTCTAGTCCATGGCATCGTTGTGTTGTAGGCTCAACTACTCAATGTTGATGTGTTGCTCGCTCATTACTTGTATAGCGTGGGTCTCCCTGGCCTGAAGTTCTGTGGTGACTCCATCCTACAAAAGATAGAGTGTCTCCCAAGGGAGCACAACCATGTTTAATCTGACCCTTTTCAAGCTGCTCACAATAGACCTGTCGACCTCATTCTATGTACTGAGTGCTCCATGTGGTAGCACTATTGTGTTGGTCATCCTAGCGCACAACATTTCCTCGGCAGCTGAAGTGTCGACTGTGAGGCTGGTTGACACTGTGCCAACCTGTGGAGTGTGCACCTACAACTCCTGTATTTATGTCTGGATAACCCTAAATACCAACTGGTGTTGCTCCTCAAACTACTAGAGGGCCTCCGCAGTGACATCCCTCACCGTTTCACCAATATTGTGTATATCCCCCTCAGTGAGAGTGATAGGGTCAAATGAAGTCTTCTAGGCCTTTGTTTTCTTTCGCAACTGTACCTGCTCTCATGGACACTGAAGTTTTAGATGGGTGGACATTGTCTGCAATTCCATGCCACCATGTTTTGTATCGGTCTCTGGTTCAGGCAGAGGTGAGTTATGTCCTTCGCGCTCTTTTTCTGTTGTTTTTTGCTGCTCCACAACTGCGTAGGATCACACGCCGCCTGGACCTTAGGTGTTGCTTCTTCTTTCCTACACTTTTCTACCAGTTATGCCATCCACAATTTTGTCTTTTCCTTCTTCCACTACACAGCAGACTTCTCTACTTCCACCGTGGAGCTAGTTGGGGCACGCCACTCCAGCAGCGAAGACTTACGAACCGCGAAGATTACATAGTTGGTCACCAAGTACTGTAACTCATGCCACATCGTCATAGGGTCCTTTTGTGCGCTAATGAAGACATGGTGGAAGTCAGCTTTGAATTCTGCAAAGCTCTGCAGGCTGTTGTAGACAGTGGGTAATATGCGATTGATACCCATCCTAATGTTCATCTCCATGAGCACCTAAAATATCTTGCTCTCTCTGATCCTTTATGCGTCCCTAGTTTCCCATAACGAAGCATACTTCACTACCTCTGGAAGGTCCTGCGTGACCGACATGAACTGGCTATCTTCGGGCCCATGCCACCAATACTATCAACGATAGGAGCCATGAGTAATCGAATGTTTTGCCCTTCTCATGTTCCTCGCCGCAGTTCATAAGGAACTCACCGCATAGATAGTTTTCCCAGTTGAACTGGACCCCTTCTGCGCATTACGCTGCTAGTGCAACCACTGGCATAGGCACCTCATCTGCGTGGAACTTTTGCATCACTTTTCTTGCCAATATTTGTGCCGCGACCCTAACTGCGAGGTTGTTGATGTTGGAGATTGCATACCCTCGCTTCTTCTTCTCCAACTTAAATTTCTTTTTCATGGCCTCTCTTATGGCCAAGTCATCACTTTTTCACTCTGAGATGTTTGTTGGGTCCTCCCCTGTGCAAGGGAGTTGTGTAATCCAGTGAATCAGATAGTTTGTGATGGGGATGGGCTCCTCCAACCACAAGCACCCATCATGCACCAAGAAGAGCAGCTTCCTAATGACGAAAATCATCACTGGGGCATGGTGGTAATGCAGCACCCAGAGCGGGTTTAGCAACCCTACTTTCTCAACACCTCTGATCCATTTGTGCAACTCCAACTCTATCATTCCAGCAGGTGCGTCTGTCTTCTGGCACATCAGTTGCGCAGTCGCTAAATGCAGGAACTTCTCGTGGTCCATGAGGTCCTAATATTCAAATTTCAATACGGGAACCCATCCCAAGTGTGCTCCTTCAAACACGATATCATCTGGGAGTAGCGGGGTTTGTAGAGAGCTCTTTCTCTCATCTATATTCTTGGGCACCTTGGCTTTACCCTTTCGCGGAGGAACATATGCAGGTACCTTGGTGAGAGGGTCCGCACCCTAGGTTTTGACTTCCATCTCTACACCCTCCTCCTCCACCAGGATTTCTTCAAACTCTTCCTCCTCATCGGCCTCCAAATTAATGGGCTTCCCCTTTTCCTCCATGGTGATCTTAGTCCTCAACGAATTTGTCGACGAGACGCGCACCAATATCATGGCCTACTTATCCTTCTTAAGTCTCGGCATGCACAGTGATTTAGGGACCTCTGCGATTATTTTGGCACTCTCTGGGGCTTCTACTTCTGCAATTTCCTACGTGGCTGCCTCGGCTATCACTACACCTGTGTCCATGGATTCTTCGGGTGTTGACATAGTGTGATTCCATAGTTCTCTCAATGCCTTGGTAATTTCTCAAGCAACGAATTCGCTTTGAGCATATCGAATAATTCTTGGTTCATGAATATCTGAACGCACAACAACTCACTTCTCAAATTGCCCAAGTGTTTTTTTCTAGACAACCATTTGTAATTTATAGCACCTTTTGAATTTGAATTCGATCATTCCCCCCACATTTGGTCCTTCAATGCTTCATTGGTGGCATATTTTCAAGAATCCAACCCATAAAGTTCACCTTAAATGCCTGTCGCCCGCTCCATTTGGCATCAAACCAAGCATCACATCACGAAGAGTGACTTTAATGGTCACTTTCCAGCTGACCTACGCACCAATACAACTGTCCTCGCGCTGTCGCGACCCTATGACACTTCGTTACTGTGCGCAATCATGACATCATGTAATTCTTGAGCAGAGTAGTTTATAGTCCTACGCCTCCTTTTAGCTGCCTGGAGTGCTAAGACTATGCTTCTATCGGCAAGTTAGATGGTTGGGCGACCTGTGTATAGCTTCAAATGATTGCCATTCACTTTTCCTGGGAAGCATTCTCCATTTAACTTAACCAATTGGACCGTGCCACCATCTGTAATCTCCTTAATAACATATGGCTCTAACCAATGCATTCTGAGCTTCCCTAGAGATTTATCAAACTTACTATCATATAACAGCACCCAATCATTCACCTTAAAGGTGCATAGCTTAATATGTCGATCATGCCATGCCTTTTCGCGCTGTTTCTGAACTTGCTGGTGAAATCCAACCAAAAATCGTTCTTCTTTGAGCTCATCCAACTACGCGAGCCTCTTCTCCAGGGCTCCGTGATCCGTCATACCTGTGAGCGCTGTTATGTGTAGACTAGGCACGATGTATTCCATAGGCATTATGGCTTCCACCCCATACACAAGCTGAAAAGGTGTTTGCCTCGTCAGTTTCTTGCATGTCGTTCGATAAGCCCATAACACTACAGGTACGCGTAGGTCCCAATCACTTCGTTGTGCATTGCATACCTTGGTCGGTGTAGCTTCCATTACTTTGTCGAATGCTTCTATTGTCCTATTATCTTGTGGGTGATACGATGTGCTCTTCTGATGATACACCTGAAATTCTTCCGCAAGCGCGCTGATTGTTTCATTCAGGAAGTCTGTACCGCGATCACTCATCAAGATCTTTGGACATCCAAATCACGTCAATACATGTTCAAACAGAAACTTTGTGGCAGTCACACCAGTACAATCCTTCACCGCTTATGCTTCTGCCCAACAAGTCAAGTACTCTGTCGCAATGATAATATACCTCACGCTTGTCTTTCGTTGAGGCTGAATCGGTCCTACAAAATCTATTGCCCACTTTTCGAAAGGTTACAACGTCATTTGTGGATTTAAAGGCATTTCATCCCTCCTGTTAGAAAATTATATATTACAGAGCAATGGAACACATAAAATATTGCATAAATATAAACACAGAAAACACATAAAACAAGAGAGACACAGATATACGTGGATCACCTAGTTTGGGCCACGTCCATGGAGAAACAACCAGTCCTTCTTTTATTATATTATCCAACAAACTAAAGAGATACAACCTACAATAGATCCACTGTAACTCCCTCTTCTCTCTCAATCTCCTCTCTCTTCCTCACTCAGAATACAGATCTATATAGACGTAATACAATTCCCTCATATATAGTGAGGGGTTCCCTTCTAGGGAAAAAAACCCTAAATTAAAAATAACTTCTACTGTCAGATCATCCGGCTAATGAACAGCCCAGATTGACTAGAAATTACTATACTTTTACAAGGCAGTTTTACATCTATTTTTAGCTTCAGGGGCGCTGCCCTAAAACCCCCACCAAGGGACCGTTGGCCCCCGGACCCCCGCAGGGGGGACAAGTCACCCTAGCATGGAGGGGTGTACAATCTTCTTGGGGTATACATCCGACTGAAACCTTTGAATACATAAGATAATTAGGCTCCACACCCAACAATCTCCCACTTGAAGACTGATTATGCAACTCCACTACTGCTTCATTTGCTAGACAATGACTCCACTTTGGACCTGGTTGTTTCTGATCTTCTTCATCATACTTGAAGACCAATTGAAATTGAGTAGCTTCTTAGTTTCTCCCTGGTTACAACTTTTGTTAACATATCTACAAGATTCTAGCTAGTGTGTATCTTTTCCAGCTTCAACTCTCCATCTTCCAACGTTGATCGTATGAAATGGTAATTGAGATGTATATGCTTAGTCTTGGAATGAAATGTAGTGTTCTTTGCAAGATGTATGGAACTCTCGCTGTCACTGTATAACCTGCCCAACTCCTGCTTCTTACCCAATTCATCCAGAAACCTTTATAACCAAATCATTTCTTTACTAGCCTTTGTAGTAGCAACATACATTTCTTCTATTATTGAGAGTGTGACAACACTTTGCAGTTTTGAGACCCAACTGACAGTTGTTCCACCTACAGTAAACACATACCCTGTTGTGCTCCTCCTGTTATCTCTGTCACCTGCCATATCTGCATCAACATATCCCTGTAGAGAAATGTTTGAACCACCAAAGCATAATGCTTGATCTGGGGTACCTTTCAAATATTTGAGAATCCATTTCACTACCATCCAATGTTTATTTCCTGGATTGTTCATGTACCTGCTTACAACTCCCATTGCATGTGCAATATTAGGCCTTGTGCAGACCATTGCATACATTAAGCTTCCAACTGTTGATGCATATGGAACTTTAGACATATAATCCATGTCTTCTTGGGTCTTTGGGCACATCTCCTTCCTAAGTTTGAAATGGCTAGAAAAAGGTATACTAACTGGTTTTGCATTCTGCATATTAAACCTTCTAAACACCTTTTCTATGTACTCACTTTGAGACAATGTTAGTTTGCGATTCTTCCTATCTCTAGTTATTCTCATACCAAGGATTTGTTTTGCAACACCCAAATCCTTCATTGCAAATGAGTTTTCCAATTTCCTTTTGAGCACATTTATTTCCTGCGTGTTAGAACCTGCAACAAGCATGTCATCTACATACAATAACAATATAATATAGCTGCCATCATTTTTCCTTTTGAGATAAACACAGTGATCAGAGTGACATCTAGTATAACCTTGTTCAGACATAAACTTGTCAAATTTTAGATACCACTGCCTTGGAGCCTTGTTTTAAGCCATACAAGCTCTTCTTCAACCTACACACTAGTTTCTCCTTCCCTTTTACCTCATATCCTTGTGGCTGCTGCATATATATCTCTTCCTCCAAATCCCCATGGAGAAAGGATTTCTTTACATCTAATTGCTCAAGATGTAAAACTTTAGTTGCTACTAGACTTAGAATAGTTCTAATTGAAGTCATTTTCACAACAGGAAAAAAATATCTCATCAAATTCTATACCCTTTTTTAGTGCAAACCCTTTCACCACAAGTCTAGCTTTATACCTTTTTCTACCTCCATCTTCTTCCTTCAACTTGTAGACCCATTTATTCTGCAATGTTGTTTTACCTACAGGCAACCTGACTAAGTCCCAAGTCTGCTTATGTGCTAAGGAGTCCATCTCTTCTTTCATGGCTTGCACCCATTTCTTCTTGGTTTCTACTTACACTGCTTCTTCATAACATTCTGGTTCACCAGAATCAGTCAACAATACATAATATCATGAACGAGAGTATCGTTCAGGGGGTCTACTTATCCTAGTTGATCTTCTAACACCACTTTCAGGTGTTTGAAGTGCTTGTTGATGTTGTGGTTGTTGTTATGGTTATTGATCATTATGATCTTCAGGAACCATCACTTTTCCTGTGATATCGTCAAGCATTGTGTATTCTTTGTTTTCTTTTTCATGTTTCTTTTCCTGCAACTGATCCTTATATAAAACCTTTTCATTGAATATGACATCTCTGCTTCTAATTATTTTATGTTTTTCATAATCATAAAAGTGATAACCAAAAGCATTAACACCATATCCAATAAAGGTACATTTCTTTTATTTTGCCTCAAGCTTTGTTCTATTTTCTTTGTTAATGTGGGCAAAGGCTTCACAACCAAAAGTCTTTAAAAAAGAGTAGTTTACCTTTTTACCTATCCATGCCTCCTATGGAATACCACCATCCAAGGAACTTGAAGGCCCTCTGCTTATTAGATAAACAACAGTATCTACAACATCTGCCCAAAATTGTAAAGGCAATCATGCATGCAATCTCATGCACCTTGCACGCTCCATGATTATCTTGTTCGTCCTTTCTAACACACCATTTTCTTGTGGTCTTCCTGGAACTGTCTTCTCTCTACGAATTCCATTCTCAGAACAGTACCTATCAAACTCTTTGCTACAATATTCACCTCCATTTTCTGATCTGAGACACTTCAACCTTTTTCCTGTCTCATTTTCAACCAAAGCTTTCCATTTCTTGAAAGTATCAAATACGTCAGATTTATTTCGAATACAATAAATCCAGGTTTTTCTGGTTGCATCATCACTAAAAGTAACATAATAATGAGAGCCACCAAGAGATGATACCTGAGCAGGTCCCCATACATCTGTATGCACAAGCTCTAATTTTTCGCTCTTCTTTTCTTTCCCAACTCTAAGGAATCTGACTCGCTTTTGTTTTCCATAAACACAATTCTCACAGAATTTTAAATCAACATGCTTCAAACCTGGCAACAAATTTCTTGAGAGAAGAATCTGCATCCCCTTCTCACTCATGTGCCCAAGCCTATGATGCCACAATGTCATATCTTCGCCTGTAGAGGTTAAAGCATTAACAGAATTAGAAATACCATTGTATAAATACAATGTACCAACCTTTCCTCCTTTCGCTATTACCATGGATCCTTTAGTGACCTTCCAGGTTTTATCTGTGAAAGTAGTTACGCAACATTCACCTCCCAACTGCCCTGTTGAAATCAGATTTTTCTTCAGATGTTGAACATGCCCTACCTCCTTCAATAGCCACTTGTTTCCATTTTGTTGTTTTATGAAAACTGTACCCATTCTAATGACGTTATAGGGTTTATCATCACCCAATCTAACCTGTCCAAAATCTCCTTGAACATAATCATGAAAATGTTTCTTATTAGGTGTGGCATGGAATGAGGCCCCCGAATCTACCACCCAGGCATCAATAATATTTTCTAATGAAAGAATCAAAGAATCTTGCAACACATCACCTGTTACATTCGCTTCATGATTGTTTTCTTGTTGCGTGTCTCCTTCTTTTCCCTTCCGAGACTTGCAGTCTTTCTTCAAGTGTCCTTTCTTCCCACATTTCCAACACACTATCCCTGATCTGGACTTGGATCTGCTTTTTCTTGATTTACTGTGATATCCTGGGCTCTTTCCTCTTTCATTTTTCTTCCCCTAGTCTCTATAGTCAAAGCATTACTTGATGTCTCACTGGAGCTTTTCCGTCGCATTTCCTCGCTAAGGATTGCACCAACAACATCATCAAAATTTAATGTAATAGATCCAGAGATAGAGTTACTAATGGTCAAAACTAAAATGAGCACAGAAATAACAGAGCCCTAACTTCATCATCAAAATTTACCCCTACAAAACTTAACTGACTTGTAACTGTATTAAAATCGTTTAAATGGTCTACAACAGATCCACCTTCTAACATCTTCATATTAAATAAACGCTTAATAAGAAATACCATATTTGAGGTCGAGGGTTTTTCATATAGTTTGGCCAATGCTGACATTAAACCCTCTGTTGTCGTTTCCTTTGAAATATTAAATGCTACTAACAGTGCTAGGCACAGTCGTATTGTTCCAAGTGCCTTTCTGTCGAGAATATCCCATTCTGTGTCTGTCATACTTGTCAGCTTCTTTGTCTTTCCGATCAATGATAGGTACAGATCTCTCTGATATAGATAATCTTCCATCTGCATCTTCCACAGCTAGTAGTTTTGGCTGTTGAATTTTTTGACCCTAAACCTACCATCTTCCACCATTGCTCCCACTCGAACCAGGAACCCTTCTCTCCTACGAATTTATCAACCAAATAGACCTTTGGCTCTGATACCAGTTGTTAGAAAATTATATATTACAGAGCAATGGAACACATAAAATATTGCAGAAATACAAACAAAAAAAATGCATAAAACAATAGAGACACAAATATACGTGGTTCACCCAATTTGGGCTACGTCCACAGAGAAACAGCCAGTCCTTCTTTTATTATATTATCCAGCAAACTGAAGAGATACAACCTACAACAGATCTGTTGTTACTCCCTCTTCTCTCTCAATCTCCTCTCTCTTCCTCACTCAGAATACAGATCTATATAGACATAATACAATTCCCTCATATATAGTGAGGGGTTGCCTTCTAGGGAAAAAAACCTTAAATTAAACATAACTTCTACCGTCAGATCATCCGCCTAATGAACGACTCAGATTAACTAGAAATTACTATACTTTTACAAGGCAATTTTACATATGTTTTTAGCTTTGTGGGGGACAATTGCCCCCCCGCATGGAGGGGTGTACAATCTTCCTGGGGTATACATCTGGCTAAAACGTTTGAATATAGAAGATAATGAAGCTCCACACTCAACACCTCCATGATGCCTTACCTGTTCTTTGACATACTTCACATGTCTTGCAATATGCTTTTGAATCCTCACGAAGGGTTGGCCACCACAACCCTGTGTGTAGTATCTTCTGCGTGGTTTCTCTTCCTGCATAATGTCCTCCCACAACGCCCCCATGAGTGTCGGCAAGGATGTTGCTTCATTCAAATTCAGGTAAATACCATCGCAGTGTTTCATCATCCCCCATCTTGTATAGATGCCCAGCAAAGACAGAGAAATCTGTCGCGCTCACTAATAATTCCTTCTTTTGCTGGACAAAGTATCCTTCCGGCACAATTCCAGGTGTTAGAAAGTGAACTATATCTTGAAAATGTCCATCCGCTACGCACATAGCAAAGAGCTATGCGTCAGGTAATCATTCCTCCAAACTAGTAGGTTCTTCCCCTGTCTTGATGCGCGACAGGGGATCTGGTCCCATGTTCAATCATCTACGCTTCACAACAACTTCAAAATTGTATTCCTAGAACAATAAAATCCATCTGCAGATGCACCCCCCCAACACAGGCTTATTGACCATGTATTTTAGCGCGAAGTACATGTGCATTTGCGTAGATTGGGGCTCTTCTCCATAGGCTTCATCCACCTAGTCAGATGCGTGCACAGGTCATCTTGTCCATCATACTTGTCTGTCAATTGCATCTTAGGCTTTCCAAAGCACGCTCTCATCATTCTCCTACATTCGCACCAACCATCAAAATTCCCTTTGTGTGTACCCCACCATCTTACGGGCGTAGCGTGCAGCACCCAGTCCAAGGCCTGGAAGCGTTTCTTTTCTAACACCTCCCTTTCAAATGCATCCAAGAAGGTATCAAAATCATTCAGTCCTTCATAAGTAGGCAGATCTCTTACTTTTTTCAACCTGGTCATCATATTGCAATTTAGCGTAGTTACTTCATGTAACTGAGTCTACCATCACTCTATTTCTTCGTAGAATCCGAAGTGCAGGAGCTCTCGCGCTTCCATGTAATATGTCCATCTGCGGTGGGATTCACTGAGTCTTGGTCTCGCGCTTTTATCTTATAGATGCAGTCCAAATAATCATCGCTCTCATAGTCATGGACCGGTTCAGTATAGCGCGATCCTTCAGCAGGGTCTAAGGGTATAATTACGCGCATTGATTTATTCTCAAAGATCATTTTCTCTTATTCAAATTAATTACCCCGTTCATATCAGTGGCCCAATCAATTCCTAAGAGTGCGAGATAGGGATTGTTATCATCAAAAATCTCTATCACTTCAAAGTCTTCCAGTGCGCTCGCTCCCTCAATATCCATAGTTATCCCCTGCAATCGCCCCATGGGTATTATTTTCTACTAGCTTTCCATCCTTAGCTGAATTGGAGACCATTGCAGCACAAGTCTCCCCATTTGCTCCCATGTCTGTTTTGGAACAACATTCACATCTGATCCCAAATCTAGAATTACTTGGTACATTTCGTATTCTTCGATCTACATGGTAAGTCTCATTTATTGTCCCATTCTTGTCTTATTTTTTCCGATCTTCTGGACTACGCGTAGTTCTCCTGGTGTGGTCCCAGCCCATTTATTGATGAGTTCCTATAACCCTTTTACAGCCTTCCTGTCATGCAGTAACGTCATATAGGTTTCTAGGAAGGTTGTGAGCATATATGGGTCCATTTCCAGCTCCAGTTTATCTTTGCTTCCTGAAGTGGAGGCATTAGCGAAGCTCTTCTTAGCTTCCATGAAGGTTTCCCGAGCACGCTCCAAATCAAACTCAACCTCTTTCGTCAGGGCTTTGCGAACCCATGTACTATCTTCCGACTGTTTTCTTTTTCATCTCTTGTCGTGGTTCCACTTCGAAGCACAATGTTTATGTTTGGATCTTCCTCACGTGGCTCAAACCTCATCCTCTACAGGTTCTGAGTGAGGGGAGGAGGTAGCACTCCTTTGTCATGTATCCTAGCTATCAACGCAGGACAATATTTTATCTCATGATTAAACAGCATGCAATACTTGCACGATGGGCACGTTGGATTCATGCAATCGTAAGCATAATGTCCTGTCCCTCTGCAATTGTAGCAAATCAACTATCCGCAACCTCTACCAGGTCCTCCTCTGCCTCGGCCTCGTCCGTGCCCCTGAAATCCTATCTGCGCCATTCCTGCATTTTGGTCAAGGGGCCGCATTTTGGCCTGAACTATGTAGGTGGGAGGTCTATCCATCATCAACTCATAACTCCTACATGTACGCTCGTCATGTCCCACTGACCTACAAAACTTGCAAAACAACTGTTGCGGAGTTTGCGTATACTTCTATAACAAGTGGCAGTTGTCCATGGCATGTTTTCCCGCTATTTGATAGATAGCGCACCACAAAGCAGGCGTCGCACTAGGTCCTACTTGAACTTATAGCCTTAAAGGCATCAGTCCTCCTCCTGCGAGGTAATTTGTAAAAACTGGGTAGTGGTCTTTGTCATGACCATGACTCTTGCATTTTACGCACCACACTTCTTCGCGCACTTTTGGTCAAACCATCTTGTCTTGTTTCATACTCTACATCTCAAGGCACAGATTCTTCAGCTGCACGTGGATCTGCTGAATTCCTGGGTTAGGATCTTGCATCAGGTTCTCATGTAGCCTCATGGAAAACTCCAAATCTTTTGCTTGAGTTGTTAACTTATGTTGTTAAAATTGGCAACCAGAGAAAAAATTCATGTGGGTCATCTTATTCATGGCTGATAATATTTTTATTAGATTCCTCTCGTTGAGAGGTGTAGGATTGATATAAAGATCATCCGATTCCGATAAGTATTCATGGAGATATGAATTTATTTTGATTATGGAATTATTATCAAGTCGACTTACATCTCATGTAGGCTCAAAAGCCCAACAGTCACATCTATTCACCCACCAACGTTGTGTATAAATATAAGAGGAATTTTCCTCATTTGGACTCACTCATCTCATCACATCTCTCTCTCTCTACTGCGCAGATATGAGTCTCTTCTCTACTACACTGAAATGGGTCTCTCTCTCTCACACGTTTGAAGCCGGAAACTGCTGAAACTGAAGCTGCAACTGCAAAAGTAAAGATTGACTTGCGAGGCCTAGAAGATCTCCTCTATGGAACTGCGTTGTAGGTTCATCTGAACCTCCTCTGAAAGCCACAAATTCTGGTGGTGGAACGAAGTCAATCCGATGAACGGTTTGCAAGATATTGACTGCCCTAGTTTGAAGCCGGAAACTGTTGAAACTGAAGTTGCAACTGCAGAAATAAATATTGACTTGCGAGGCCTAGAAGATCTCATCTTTGGAACTGCACTGTAGGTTCATCTGAACCTCCTCTGCAAGCCGTAACTTTTGGTGGTGGAATGAAGTCAATCCGATGAACGGTTTGCAAGATATCGACTGCCCTAGTTTGAAGTCGGAAACTGCTGAAACTGACGCTGCAACTGCAGAAATAAAGATTGACCTGCGTGACCTAGAATATCTCATCATCTGAACTACGTTGTAGGTTCATCTGAACCTCCTCTGGAAACCGAAACTTTTGGAGGTGGAATGAAGTCAATCCGACGGTCGGTTTGTGAGATATCGTCTGCC
Source organism: Pinus taeda (assembly GCA_000404065.3). NCBI lineage: Eukaryota > Viridiplantae > Streptophyta > Pinopsida > Pinales > Pinaceae > Pinus > Pinus taeda. The sequence goes on from APFE030086950.1 coordinate 15,859, forward strand.
CTAGTTTGATAATGAAGCTGCTAATGTT
>APFE030086955.1:2028-23398 GCA_000404065.3 Pinus taeda
ATCAAGCGCAGACTAGGTTGGTCTCTTGGTTCTCCTCTTGTCTATTTTCATAAAAGAAAACGAAAGTAGACTTTACTTGTTTGTTTCTAAGATAGCCACCCATATTAGTGGGAATAGCAGCATCCGAGTGGACACTATTCACGGTAACACTTTTCCCTGCAAGCTCTACAATTGCTACAAGGAAGCAGGGGGAGGAAGATTCAAGATGGCTTCGACTTTAAGAGGATCCAAACAGATACCCTCCTGGGAGATGATGAACCCGAGAAGTCTGCTAGACTCAACACAGAAGACACACTTATGCGGATTGAGTCAAATACGATAGTTTATACAACGAAGAAAAATTTCACGAAGGTGGGTGGGATGGTCTTAACGCCTTACCGAATGAGCCAGAAGGTCATCCAAGTAAGCCTACACAATGTGTCAAATATCATGAAACGCGTATGACATTGCGTGTTGGAAGGTGGCATCAGTATTATTTAAACCAAAAGGGAGTTTCTTATAAGCGAAAGTGCCCCACGGACAGATAAAGGCAGTTTTGTGTTGATCGGCGAGGGTGATATTAATTTGGTTATAACCAGAAAAGCCATCCATGAATGAGTATATTTCACTCTCAGCACACTCATCAATGAGCTGGTCAATGAAGGGTGTGGGGAAATTATCTTTGGGACAAGCTCGATTAATATCACGGTAGTCAACACATACCCTGATAGTGCCCTGTTTTTTAGTGACAGGGACAATGTTAGAGACCAATTCTGTGAGGGGGATGGGGTAAATAAAACCAACTTTCAGAAGCTTTTCCACTTCCACTTTAATAATTGTAGCCTTTTGGGGCTGCATGGGGCGTAGATGTTCTCAAAAAAGCTTAGCACCCAGATAGGTAGGTATCACATGCACCACAATACTAGGATCGATGCCAGGCATCTCTTCATAAGACCATGCAAACACGTCATGAAATTCACGAAAAAGACCTATATAGAGCTGAATCTCCTCTAGAGTACAAGTTACTCCAACATAGATATGCTCGACAATCCCTGGTTTAACAGAGATGTTGATAGGCTGAGTCTGTATGATGTTCCCATGTTCCCTTTAGAAGACACTTGATAAATCTGAATAGGTGTTTGAAGAGGTTGAAAAGGGAAGCAAGAAGCAAACCGCTCAAGACAAGCAAGCATTTCCCGATGGGTAGGGAGAAATGAGGAACGCTGGTGATGATTAGGCCAAGGAGGTTCCTTGAAAGACATGGTCTCAATGATCGCTTCATCAGAAAGAAAAAGTTCCTGTAACGGGTCTGAAGAAGTGCTATCTCTAAGCCAAGGGGGTTGCATGTACGAGTCGAGAGCTCTACTTAAAGGAGCAGGTTCAAAGAATGGAGCCGATGCAGAAACAATTTAGATGTAGTTGAGCTCAGCAGGACTCAACAGCATCTCATCGCCCCAGGAGTCAACCTGATCAGGAAGGGGAAGAACCCATGGATCAGAGTGAATAGAAATCATGTTAATGGGGGCGATGTTGGGAGGTGGGAGTGAAAAGACACCCATCAGGATAGGATCTTTAAAGAGTCCGGCACCCACACTCTCAAGAGGTACTGAGATATGCTCCACGAAAGGCACATTGCCATCGGAGGAAGAGGCGAAGAAGAAGAGCTGAACTACGGTGACAATCTTCTCCTGATGGGGGAAACGAATGACACAGAATAGAGATAAGGCCACGGCTCGCATAGCATAGGTCCAACTCCATCCCAAAAGGAGGTTATAAGTTAAATTGGCATCGACAACTTCAACCTATACTTCGACTGTCTTCCCTTCCAATGTAATGGGCAAGTGTTGGAGGATACCATAAGGATGAGACTCTCTCCCATCAAAGGCCTCCAAGGTCGTAGGAGATTGGCTGAAAGTCGGAGAACCAATAGCTTTCCAACAAGAAACAAACATTATGCCAGTAGAATCACCTTCATCAATGATGGTACGATTTATCAAAAGTAATCAAATCTAAGTCAGCCAGGGCAATGCCACTGATGGCCGATAGCAAATACTTCCTCTGAGAGGGGCAGCTATGGAGAACTTCTAATGCAGACATAGTTGACAGAGCCTGGGCTAAGTCCTCAACAATGCTATAGTGCTGAGCAGCACAAGCATTGGGGTTGTACGAAGATTTCCGGAGTACACCTTTAAAAGGAGGTCAGATGACTGTTTCAATGAGATGTCTCTCAATATGAAGAGGACCAGAACTGGACAGAGGAGCACTAGAGGGAACCTCAGGCTCCTTCCCGATAGGCGATGGATATTCTTTTGCCCGGGTACTAATGTGGACGGGAATCGTCCCAGCCATAAATACCTGAGAACCAAAGGGAGAAGAGGATTGAGATAGATCAGCCACCATTTGAGTTTGTTGTGAGGGAAAGGGTTCCTTGAGGACGACAGGAGTTCTAGGGGCACCCGTCAACAAACGGATAACTTCGGACCACCTTGGGCAGTCTTTGGTATAGTGATCCTCATCACAGATAAGGCAAGGATACTTAGGCTTGCATTTTGCACCTTCTTCGAGTGGAGGTTTAGGGGAATCCTACTTTGGCTGTTCAACTTTATTCTTCCCTTTTCCCTTCTTTTCTCCTTTCGAGAATTTGTCTGCCATGGTGGACTAGATGGCATTCACCTTGGAAGTATTACTAGCATTGGATACACCCTGAGAAGCATTTCCATTTGGAGCATTCTGCTTTTGCTTCCCAGGGTTCGCGGAAGATTTCTTAGAGGGTGGATTTACAGAACCGATGACATCGCCAGCAGAGGGTGTCAGCGGAGCTTTGGAAGATCCAGGCCTTGGAGCATCGGGAAAATAATCATACAACGTACTAGACTGGGAGTAAACCAAGTCAAGGTACTGAGCACGCGTTATAGCTTTCTCTTCAGTTACACATGCTCCCATCACAATGTCCCTAGCTATTGGACCGACAAACGAGGTTGTGAACCATTCAGTCAAAAGATGATTGGGAATCCAAAACTTAATCAAATGGTGACGTCGCCTCCGTTCATGAATATGATCGGAGATATGTGTGGTCGTAGTCTGTTTTAAGGATGTAAAGAGATTCGTGCCCATTTCATAGCGAATCGGCAACTGAAAATGTGTTAAGAATGCCATAGCTAATGAGTTAAAGTCCTGAAAAGATCCGCGAGCTAACTTAATATACCACTTAGCAGTAGAGCCAGTGAGAGTCTGTTGAAAAAGGAGAAGTCGGATTGAATCATCAAGCCATGAGTTTGACGAACACCATAGATGATACATCATAACATAAGCCTGGGGATCTTCTCCAGCTTTGTCATCAAACTTGGGACAGTCACCTAGAATCTTAGTTGGAATCGACGGCCAATACGGATTATGAAGAATGGGATCATTGGTCAGTTTGGACACGTCCGGTAATTCCAACATCGCTAAAAAGGGTAACTGAGGATTAAAGGACATTTGCGGCCGCGGGTACGAGGTGGTCCCAGAGTTCCATCTAGCCATTTGTTTCCCCCATTGGTTCTGTCTAGACGGACTTGGCCCATAAGGGTTCTGCCTATAGGAGTTTTGCCCATAGGGGTTATAGTTGTGACTGGACGGTTGACCCTGGACTTGCCCCCTAACATTCCATTGATTACTAACTTGGCTTGCAGGAGCAACATAGGGTTGCTAGAAATTCTAATAAGGATTTACTTGCAGTTGTTGATAATTTTGATATGGGGAAAATTGGGCTTGCCCTTGGGGTTGTTGGGTACCATAAGGAGGCTGGGCTCCAAACTGGGCCTGGTAGCCAGGTTGGGTTTGATAAGTAGGTTGATTTTGAGATCCAACCTAAATATGAGAACCGGCTTGGGTCTGGAGCCCAAAATGGGGCTGAAAACCTGGTGGCGCTTGAGAAGAAACCATCATTTGAGTTTCTGGTTGAGCAAGCCCAGACGGATTTCCTTGAATAAATTGAGGTTGAACCATCTGGCCAGAAGGTTGACCTAGTTGAGATTGATGTTGACTCACTTGCCCAAAAGGTTGAGCTTGCTGGGTAGTGGGTTTTCCTTGCACAACTGAGGGTTGTCCTGACTGGCCGGATGGCTGAGCAGACTGGACAGTTGGTTGGCCTGGTTGATTTTGAGGCTAACCACTCTGTCCAGTTAGTTGACCAGGCTGGATAGTGCGTTGGCCTTGCTGAATGTACGGTTGACCACCTTGCTCAGAAGGGTAACCTTGCTGGACACTTGATTGGCCTTGTTGAGCGTAAGGTTGACCAACTTTCCTAGAAGGGTAGCACTGCTAGATACCTGGTTGACCTTGTTGAGCATAAGGTTGTCCCTGGTTACCAGAGGGCTACCCAAAGTAGGTAAAAGAAGAACCACCAAAGGATGAAGGCTATCCCTGGAAGGGTTGTCCTTATGGGCCTCCAAGTTGCCCTGGATAAGGTTGTCCGTAAGATGGTTGACCTTGATCTGGTGGCCCTTGAAAATTTCCAGGTGGTGCTTGGCCACCATGATAAGTGGTGGTGCCCCAAGCAACTGACAGTGGAATCGTGACTTAAACTGGAAGTTGAGAGGCCATAGGTCCAGGGTAATAAATATGAGCTCCACGAGAATCATAATAATTAAAGAGATTTTGAGGATCTGGATTCTTAAGAGCTTGTACATATTGATCGTATGCCCCCCTGCTGGAATGAAACCAGAAGAAGGCAGGGCACTTAGTGTGGGATCAACAACTCCTATCATTGGGCCACTATAGGTAGGACCAACAGAAGGTCCGGCAATAGTAGTGACCACTAAAGAGGCAATGGTGGCAATGACAACAAGGGTTGAAGCAGCCACACAAACAGTTGGTATGGTCAGAAAAGATGTGACGGATGCATTGTGAATTTGAGGGATGAAGGACTTCGAAGTCAGAGGGACGGTACAAGACCATATGGAACTCGAAAGGGGAGACCTGGAACTAATGATATCTGCCAGAGCATTATACCTTAAAGGTAATGTGACACCAAGGGAAGTAACACGGAAAGTTGAAGCCCCTGTTGCACGGAAAGGCGAAGTTCCTGGTTCCGTAGGAATAGGAATTTCACTTTCTAACACAAAGGATTCTTCACCAGAGATGGGAGTCGTCTCATCCATTTTAGAGGAAGACATTGGGACCGAAACACTAGGAGGAGTAATGGGAAAGTATTCCTCAGAAGGCTCCCAAATGGGGTTCCAATTAATATCGTAAGACTCGTCCTCTGGGGTGTGAGAGTTATGCGGTTGGATACTCGGGATAACAGGGAGAGTATCACTAACAACCAGAACCTCGAGGGCAACAGAGGATGGAGACCCTTGGTCACTTGGAACAGGAGATAGGATCGATGATTCCGCCAGGATGATTCACTTCAAAATCCTAGGAAAACTAATGAGAAAGAACCCTATTCAAGCTAAACGCAAACAAGATCTAACCGGGCACATGTGAATGTGGCCAAATAAATTTTAAGACACAAGAACAAAACTTGACCTTTTCATCTTTAAAGAGTCGAGAAAAGGACCAAAAGATGACTCTAGTCGCCTTTGAATATTTAATGAGCCTGAAGTGACAAGTGCTCAGATGGACCTTTTCTTTTAAGGAGTCTGAAAAGGAACGAAGGTGACTACTCTTGAGAACTAGGCAAAAGGTTTACCAAACAACCCGTAAAATTGCATATACACCTTGGCAGTCGTATGAAAACCAAGGACTTTCCGTATGATAGTCAATCTTCCCGAACGTTGTGTTCGGTGTGTTACGGTTTGCAAGGCAACATACATGAATTCCTAAAGATAAAGGATGATAACCTAGTGGGGTCTCCCAGCATATACTCGATGGTACATGGGAGCACAATTCTGTACTAGACCGCTATTGAGTCACAGAAGGAGGAATCACCCAACCTTGAGTGAGAACAATAGTGACTAGGTTTAACGACGTTGGAGCACGTCTCTAACCTAGACCTCTAAATGATGAGCATTATGTTCCAATGCATTATTAGATTTATTCAGTTTGTTTTAAGGTTGATCTTGAATTATGTTTTAGTTTCAGGCCCTACCGTGTGTATATAACAAAACCTAGGATGCAACTAAAATGAGTGAAATATCCTTTTCCTTTGATGAACACCTACTTACGAGAGGGTAGAGAGATCACTCCCAAACCAAGAAAACCAAGCCTAACAAATTCAATTTCGCAATGCATACAAACATCAATTCCTACAGTGCATAAGAACTACTAATGAGAGATTTTATCATTCGCTTTTCAATATGCAACCTTGAAATGCAAATTCACTTTCACTTTCGCACACTAAACAAATGCAAACTTTTGATTTTTTTGATGTTTTTTAAACTCAACGAAGAAAACAAGCAAGTGTGAAAGAACCAGTTGATCCAAACAATCGTGATCTATGCTCGGTAGCAAAAATAAATTGAATCAATACCAAATACTGGTTCAATAATTGTCACTAAAAATCAACTAGAAACAAAGAAAGAGGAAGGCTCAATCAAACCAATAAGGGGTTGTAAACAAATCTTGAATAAGCCAGCGACCAAGACAATTGATTCAAGGAACTTGAAATAATGAACTAGGTCACACGGGAAAAAATTCAAAATTCATTCAACCAAGCCAAAGAATGAGTGCCTTGACTGTAAACAGTGAGAAACAAATGACTGAGAAAGCAAAAACAACAAGGGATCAAGAGGACTGGAAAAATCAAGAGGGAGAATTGAGAAAATAAATCCTATAGGTATCATCACGAGTGGAACACTAGCAACTTGCACTGAAAAAGAGCCAGTTGTAGCAACAGAGCGCTATCAGCGCCGGAGTACACGCCTTTCTCGCGATGATCCGATTTCCAAGATCGTCATGATTGTGTGGTGTTATTCTGTGATGCACAAGATTTTACAAAAGGATGTTCACGATGTCAGCGCGACTGTTAAACTAAAATCTGTGATGATGCAGAAAACAATGGCAAATAAGCCAAGAACTCCCAAACCAAAACCATCCAATCTAACAGATAATAGAGGGACATCCCAGATCAACCCAGGTGATCCAAAAGACTACTATTAAATCCCCAAAAGCAAAGAGAGACAAAATTCAAAATCAAGACAAGAGTAAAGAGAAAAGCATAGGATAGACTCCTCGGTGGAGTCGCCAATTTGTGATGCAGGAAAGTGTTCCCTCTATGGAGAGAGGCAACCCCTCTAGCCCTAAAGTGGTTCTAGTCACAAACAAGGACAGATCAACAATAGCTTTTCTTAAACAGTCAAAGTTGGAGGCCTACCTCAACCGGTGGTCGATGGAGTTTTGTTGTGTTGCTCCAACTTTCGCTTCCTTCTCCTCAATGAGTGATCAACCTAAAACAATGCAAAGGAATACAACAAAGCACGTAACCGGAAAACAACAATGAACTATTTACTCACAAAGTCAAGAAGTCATGAGCTATCAAGTACATTACATACAAGACATAGGAAAACATCATTGATTGTATTAATAATGAAATAAGAGTAAGCTTACAACCAAATTCTTGATGTCACAAGCCTTCTCAGAGGAATCCAACCAGCATGTTCTTCAAGCATTCACTCTTTGAAGATGGATCTCCCAACATAAAAAGGTCTCTCTCTCACTCATAAGTTTGACATGAGATCAATGGCACTTCACAACCTTCCCCAAGCTATCAACACTCTCACACTTACCACACTCACACCAGCTATCTATCAAAAGCACTAACAACACTACTCAATCCAAGAATTTACCAACTACCAACTAGCTGATCATATCAAAAGTGAGTGTTTAAATAGGAGAAGGAGTCTCCATGAAAGGTGGAAGAGAGAGCGTATCACCAAGGAAGATAGCACAACTGACGGAACTGCCACACCAGGGAAGGAAGGGCGACACAAACTAGGCCAACAACCAAGTCTGGAGTCATCCAGAAGGCCAACTGTTAGAACAAATTCGCCCAATATGGATCATCACAGGTACATCACAGAGCTTCAGCGCTGACATCGCAATTGAATAATGTAGCTATTCATATCATCGCTGAAGATAATAAGCAACCTTGCAGTGGATCATGAAATCAGACTATCACGGGAATCAGATGTACTTCCATGCTGGCAGCATGGATGGACTGTTTAGGAGTGCCTTTCAGCGCGTTTATTAAGCCAATAGCCACAATGAGGCAGATAAATTAGGAAAAGTGGGTCAATTGGCAGTATAAGAGAGCATTTTTTCAACATGAGCATGATTGACTTGGACACATGACACAGTAGATGGACTGGGAGTGAAGGCAGTAACAAATTACTATGTAACAACAGTCAATTGGCTGTGTTTAACTCGATGGTCTATCTTGACAGTGATCACATGACCTCCAATGCGGTTATTCCACCAATGCAGTCAGACGTGACTGTGTGTAGTTTTGTAATGTTTTTATATTTGTAATAACATTAGGTTGAGAGATATCAAAAGGTTTTTTGGTTAGGACTTAGGTCTTTAGGGTTAGGTTTTGTAGCATGCTTTTCAATGTGATGGTGTGAACATAGGACTTAGGACTTAGAACTTAGGTTTAACACTCAGTTCTTAGGTAATAATGCATAGGTTTTATATTGATTTGCTTTTAGATTTAGGATTAGGATGTTATATTTTACATTAGATGTAAAACACCCTTTTTCAATCATTGTCACAAAGCAACATAAAACCACATGCATATCATCGACACAAGCGACGTTTGCAATGACACCGTTTGTTGACACCCAAAACCTACAAAGGTGAACGACAACATAGATGTCTTCAACCAATCCTAGTGGAACTGTCGATGAACATAAGTTAAAAGCCAGGTACACCGACATCAACTGAATGCCATGAAAAACCATAAACATTACTTGAACAAATTCATCCATAACCAACATTGTCGAACTGTTGAAGCTGAACTGAATTGATGATGATAGTAAAGACTGATGATGACACTTGAACACCTATGCAATTGAATCAACAAAATCCTCCTGGATCATTCCTCTCCACTTGAAATCTTTTGGATCACAAAAGTTTGACTAAACAAATAGTCGATGAGGGTATAACTCCCTCTCTTTCCACCTTGACCTGATGATGTACCAATACATTCGATCAACCACCTACAAGTGATGACCCTAATGATGCTGACCATGGTACCTTTTGAGTCAGTGACTTGTTTCATCCATCTATAGTATGAACAACTTGCGACAATGGGCAAACAACCTATTATCAACATGGAAATTTAATTCTTTCCATGAAGAACCATGAGTTAGTGATTCACAATCTTTGAAAATAGTCTCTACTGGATGTTGTTTAATACCATCAACATGTATAAACAATCTATTTTGTGGAATGAGAGAGAAAATCAACAATACTTTGGAAATCAAACAAGCTACTTGAATTGACATACTTTCCTAATTTCTAATTAGTAAGTGAACTTGCTACAATGAACCTATCCAACTATAAGGTGAAATTTGCTTCAACTTAGTTTGTCTTTGAAAGTATTGAATTAGCTGTTGATTTGTTTGAATCACTTTTTGTTCATTTATTAAATGATGTTTTCATTGATTAGCACTCTCCTCTAATGCATAAGTTTCCCTTAGACACTTTGACACTGCTTTAGAAAAGGCTTTGATATGAAAACAAATATATTTCCTCTCCACTTAAAAAGAGGTTTCCAAACTGTTCGAGACATGACATGGCGACACAATACAAGAAAAATTGAACACTGATTTTCCCCAATACTGATCTGTATCCCTACAACTATTAAGTTCCAAACTCAACTTGAATTGATTCATTCTGAAATTAGGAAGAGGAGTTTTAGGCACAATATGTGTTTCATGTTGTAATCCCTGCTTATGAATAAGATGTTTGGTTTTACATAGAACTAGAATTGTTTCTATCTTTTTAATCAAACCATATTTGAGCTGAGTTGCATAACTTAAACAAGAATCATGTTGATTGTTATGTTGATCCTTTACAAACATGATTACAAACCTCTTGTTTGAGCTTATTAATCACTTCATCTTATTAACATTAACTGAATTCAAGTGATTTTTATTTTGATGTGCCCTGACAATAAATTCAACCCCATATTTATTAAGGTGATATTTATGTTCTCTCCTGTAAAATATTGCATCACAATCATAAAGATAAGGACTTCCTAAGAAAACTCCACATATGTCTACTGGAACCACATCTAATTCCACTTCATCAATGTATTTAGTTGTTATGGCAAATCTTAATCGACACTGTTTGGTGACTTTTATCCGAGTTGATTTATTTAGCCATCCTAATGGGTAAGGTCTTGGATGATTCCATGTTTCCAAAGCCAAAATTTTAACTAAATATTCAGAGATTATATTTTCCTGTGATCCACTGTCAAACATTGTATCTATCTTTGTATGCTTAGAAGTTATCCTTATGTTAACAAATTCGACTCTTTTATCCTCATGTGAAGGATTTATGTTTGTCGAAGATGCAATAGTTTACGACCTTGAACCAGTATCAGAAGTTTTACCTGTCGTAACCATGGCAGTTATCCTCCTTTCATCACCTAAATCTAAACCTAGATTCTTTTGGACATCTGCAATGGCTTATTTTCATCCTTCTCCTTAAGGAACTTTTTGGGCTTAAGTTTTGGATGAAGTTTTCAGCACTCTGATTCATTATGACTAATTCTCTGGCAATGAGAACAAGTAGGTCTTTCCTTCTGAATGATCGTTGATTTCTTTCTCTTTGAATTGTTCTTCCCCTTACTGTCACTGGAATCTTTGATTTCCAAGTCTTTGGATGATTGTGATGAAAACTTGAATGGTCTGCCACCTGATTCAATATGTATGGCTTGAACACACACCTCATTAAAATCATCAGGATTAAACATCAATAAAGTATGCTACAAATATGAATGTAAACTGCTGATGTATTTTAACAAAGTTTCATGTGTATCTAATGAAATACCAAGCACCAATGCTTTCTTTCTGAATCCTTGAGTAAACTCGTGAACACTCTGCCCTTTACCTTGCCTCAGATGCTGCCAATCAATAACAGCTTGTTGCATGTATCCTAAAGGATAGAACTGTTTCCTAAGAGCTTTTAAAAACTTAGACCATGATGAGATGAATTTTCCTTTACAATTTACATCTATTTGAGTTTTACTCTCCCACTAGATTAAAGTTATTCACCCCATTCTAAGTGTAGCTAACTGAATTTTAGTTTTATCGCTAGAAATGTTCTGAATGCGATAGTACACTTATAACTGCTTAATCCAATTATCTAGCTTTTTAGGATTCATTTCACCATCATAAACAAGTAACTAAAATTTAAAATCAAGTTTCAAAAGATATGTTTTCTTAGGTTTCTTTTTCGTTTAAGATTCTGCACTGGAAGATGAAGAAGAAGAAGAAGAGGATGATGGAGGTGATGGAGGTGAAGGTGGTTTATCAGTCTTCCCTTTACCTTTGTCCTTATTTGATGACTTTGAAGAAGAAGATGCATCTCTCACCTTCTTATCTTCGTACAATTATCCCAACATCTATTGCACAGTCAAGAATGCTTGCTGAAATTGTTCTTCACTCATCTTAGTTTCAGTGTTTTCACCTGCATCAGGTCTTGACATGGTCGATTTATGATTGACTCGTCACTTTCCAATCTCTGGATGGATATGCTCAAGGATTCCTTCTCCTCGTTGTGATTTTGACCTGGTTAAAATTCAATGGAAAATTATACAAACGCAACCTTCTCTAATACCAAATTATATGATCTGAAATGATCATTTACTTAAACTGACGTAGAAGTGATTAGACATTTATGATTTGAATGTTAGTTGAAAGTGCAGAAATTGAGGAAAACTGCTTGAGAAGAAGAATTTATGATAGCTGATTAAACATAATAAAGATGCATAACAGAAGTGAAAATAGTAAACACATGGCGATACCAGACAGTGAGATTGATGATGGAGTTCGTCCCTGATGGACTACGTCTTCGGGTCCACTTTCAATATGGGTGACCGTTTTTATTAGGAATGAAAATAAGGTGTTGATTACACAGAGATTTGATCAGTCTAAATGTGCATGCAGGCACTTCTGATCACTGTCATCAAATAGCCCTCTGAACCAGATTTCTAAGGCTTCTTATAGATTCTAATTCCAACTCTGGATGCTCCCGTAACTGAAAACAATACTACCTATGACCTCCAGAATCTGCAAGCGAAAGTCAAAAACCACTCTCTCCTGATCAATGAAGGCAAATATGCCTTTTAAAGGCCTGCAGGTACATGAAAACCACCTTGGTTGGTTTGTAGATGCATTTGGTTGGATATAGATAGGTTTACAAACTCGGTCTTGTGGTTTAGTGCCACCTAGACTAGGTTGGCATGGTCACCGAATTAATTCCAACCATAAACTATTCCAAAAAACCCAAAAATAACCATATTATAAAGTCATAACGAAGGTGGTCAGCTAACAGGGTGGAGGAGGTTGGCCACTGTGTGTGATCAGTCATGATCTAACTACAGGTTGCCACCTTCGCGGTCTTCCCCGGCGGTTCCGGCTGCCCTCGCAGTGACCGTTTGCATGTGTCCGCGTTCTCTAGCACAGTTAACTTTGGCGATTTCCTTCGACACGATCGCAGTTTTGGTTAACCATACCATGTTCACATGACCTATAATTTCTGCTACGGTTTGCTAACCCTTGCGGTTTGGACTGTAGTTACAAAACCCCAATGGTTTAACCAATGTCATGTTCACATGTCACACTCCTCCGATGCGGTTTGGCTGATAGTTTAGGTGGCGGTTAATTGGATGCATTTAACCTAACGGTCTATCTTTACAGTGATCACATGACCTTCGACGCAGTTAGTCCACCCACGTGGTTAGAGGTGACTATATGTAGTTTTGTAATGTTTTTATATTTGCAATAAGATTAGGCCAAGAGCTATCAAAGGGTTTTATGATTAGGACTTAGGCCTTTGGGGTTAGGTTTTGTAGCATGGTTTTGAATGTGATGGTTAGAACATAGGACTTTAGGACGTAGAACTTAGGTTTAATACTTAGTTGTTAGGTAATAATGCATAGGTTTTATATTGATTTGGTTTTAGATTTAGGATTAGGATGTTAGATTTTACATTAGGTGTAAAACACTCTTTTTCAATCATGTCACAAAGCGACATAAAACCACATGCATATCGTTGACACAAGTGACATTTGCCATGACACCCTTTGTCGACACCCAAAACCTACAAAGGCAAATCACAACACACATGTCACCGACCAATCTTGGCAGAACTGTCAATGAACATAAGTTGACAGCCAGGTACACCCATTTCAAGTGAGCTCCATGCAAAACCATAAACATTACCTGAACAACCTGATCCATAACCAACACTATCAAAGCTTAACTGAATAGACGATGACACTGAACACTGATGATGACACTTGAACACCTATGCAACTGAATCAATGGAATCCTCCTAGATCAACGATATGGGCTAACCTTGTGGAAACCTCTGCAACAAGAAACCCATGAAAAAAATGGCCTCGTAAATGAATTCGACTATTTCGTTGCACATCTTTAGACAGTAAATGAAGGTATTGGGACTCAGTAAGATTAATGGCTCAGCATGCGGCTCCACTCAGACACACATCGAAGGACTGTTAGGACATTCTCCACTTCTATTTAGTAACATAACTCACAGTTGACCCACTCCCTTCTTTGGAGAACAAGTGATTCAGGCGGTTAAGGTGAAAGCGACAGAAACCGACAAAGAAACATAAGGGATACATTGTGGTAGAGACGAGGCCTAATCAGGGGCCTTCACAGGAACTGCAGGATGATATTTTCCTCCATCATCATTCAGTTTCCTCTTTTCTATCTTTCTGTAATTTCTTTTATTCTGTAATTTATGCTTATTTTCAAGAAAGGAATAAAATCCTTAGAAATAATTTTGGGCAGTAGAGCTATTATAGGCCTAGAAAGCTAGTCAATCTAAAAGTTGGCCCTGGTCTGAGAGATTTTGTAAAATGTTGATTAAAATCCCCCCCTTTTCTGTATAAATAAGGGGGAGAAACACTTAGCAGGGGTTCCTGAATTTTGCACCTATAGAGGTCCTAATTCTTGGGTTCCATTTTGGTTCTAATTTCCTGTTCATGAGGGATCAAAGTGACGCATGCTGAATATAATGGACTAGTTATTTGGACCCTTCAAGTATTAATAAAACTCCCTAGTGATTCCAAGAAGATCAATGTGTAATATGTTTTCCCCTATATAATCTCATTCCATATATGTTTTTTGTCTCTAAAATAGTGTCATGAAGCTTTCGGTTTCTCCCTTGTTCATCATTGTATATTTTCTACCAAGTAGCAATAATACCTGTGTTAGCTACAAATATACTTAAGCATATGTAATGTGCACATATTTTCTTAAGATTTTCGATACAAATGTGCCCATGATTATCTAGCCTAAAACCCTAACTAGTGCTCCACTCCCACTGCTCTTTCATCTCCTCCCTCTTCCATATTTCTACTGGAAGATTGTTGCTTAGGATTCTGTTGGCAGCCCTATGCATCAAATTCCCTCCTTTCTCTCCTCCTATTCACCTTTACTACAACTGCAATATTCAGCTGCCTTTTTTTATGTGTCGGCCACTAGAATAAGGCATTTCTCTTTGAGGTTGGATTGATTTCCCCCCTGAACATTTATATCCATGTCTTGGCTTGAGTTTACCTTCATGAATGTTGATTGAACCAAGCCCCCTTTATTATCCTTTTAACTACATGACAATTGGAGTGCAAGTGAAAGCCCCCATTAAAAATCTTCCATGCACTTCTCTTATTAGATGTCCTCGGCACTGGTCTACAATCAACCCAAAGGTTGTCTCTAGGAAGCTCTCTATGTGTCCTGAAGAACTTGTGCTATGGGTGCCATTAGAAGAGACAACATCTTTCTGGCACCGTTTCTGGTGAATGGATTAGAATATTTTTTCCTAGGTGCGACAAATTTTTACATTCCCTTTGTTAGGTTAGCATGGGAAATGTGGGTTAAATATCTCTCACCTTGACTACTCCAATGTTTCAATTTTATGGTAAACATCCTGGCGACTCCACTATCCATATCTCTATTTGATCATCGTGGCTTTCAAATAGCCTCATACTCACTTTGATGATAAAGCAGCCAAAAACTTTCCCTACCTTTGAACCTAAAATCACTCACCTAGGTGGTTTTCAAAATGGTCACTCCTACATTCCTGGCCAACCAATCTACCCCACTATTTTTCTTCTATTGTTAGTTCCCAATCATGTCCCTTCATTTCATGAATGGAATACCTATTTTCCTAGATTCAGTGGAAACACAGATAGAAGGTTGGACCAACACCTTAAGGATTTTCATGAATGCATGGAACAACAGGGTATTATTTTTGAAGATGCACTAATGAAATTGTTCATGTACTCTTTAGAAGATGATTTTATAATTTGGTATAGAACAATACCTCCTGGAAGCATATCTTCCTTAGAATGTTTCATATAGCATTCCATCATTATTGCAAAAGATTCTATCCATTGAATGTTATGTTTGAAGATTGTTGTGCACATTTTAATGATGAATATATTCTCAAGGTTAATGATATTGTTCAAGATGTTTGTGGAGCTCCACTCCAAGAAAACATATACTCGCATCAAGAGGAATCACCCAATGACAAAGAAAGAGAAGAAGGAAAAATCATCGAGCTGCAAATAATCCTTTAGAGATCATTTTCGGTTAAATTTGATGTTTCTCCTTCCTATGATGTATATGACTCTAATGGAGAGTCAAGTGATGCAAAGCCACAACAAGCCTAGTCATGGGAAGCTGCACAAGAAGAGGAGTCCCACCAGGAGGTCAGGAAAGAGGCTCTAGTTTACAATGCACATCCTTCACCTGGAGACCAAGATCAAGAAACCCTTCTGATTTATGATTCATATTCTTTAGAGGAGGATGAGATGACTACAAATGTTCAAAGGGATTTGTTTACCAGCAAGTGGAGATAAGGCTTCCAGCAAAAAATTTTGATTGGAAAATCTAAAGAAGAAGAGCCAAACAGTATCTGTGACTCCCCTAACCAAGAAGATATTGGTCAGTAGCCAGTTTATGAAAATAAGGCAGCTGAAAATTTCCCTTGTCAGTATTATAGCCATGTGGCTGATTACATGACCACATTCTTAAGTCAGCATCAAAGGTTGTTACTAGAGCATGTATCAGGTTTTTCAGTTGAATATTTTTCATGGTGCATGTTTGTTTTGATTTTCAAAATTCAGTAGCATGGAGGCGTTAGGTCCAGCACCCAAATGTTGGAATGGCTCCATTGGAAGGTTGAACTCACTTAGGTGAATTGAGCCCTATACATAGGTAGAAGTTGTATATAAATAATCTCACTAGTTGAGAATTTACTTTCCAATTGGTAGAATTCATTTTTCTTCATTTCAATTCAACGAGGAAAGGACTCCCTGCAAACAAAGTTTCATGGAGATTTTATGTAAGTTCATATATGTTTGACTCCATGCCTAATGGTGAAGGCTACCAGTCTGCAGGTTCTCAGCACCTTGCCAACAAGGCATTGTTCCTAGTTGGAGCCAATGTTGTAACCCTCTAAAAAGAGAGTCCTAGTTGTGCAAACTTTGTTTTTTAAACTCTAGCCATAATGACTCATTTTTAACTCTAGCCCAAATCACTTTGTATTTCCATAGCTATGTTTCCCCATTCCCCTTTGAAATATCTTAAAAAACATTCATAAAACATTACCGAAGGCCTTTTAAAAAGCTGGGACCCACAAAACTTTATGACTATCGACCCTTTTTCCTTTGTCATACATCTCCGCTTGGGAATGATGGGTGGATGGTGGAAATATATGAGGGTTATGGATTGGCATGGCCTTGGCCCTTTTGAAGCATCTGAGAAAACGAGGAGAAAGTCCAAGTTTGACTTCCTTTGACTAGAATTTTGACCAATTTTTTCTTTTTTTGGTGCCAACTTGTTTTTGTTGCTTGCAGATGTTGGAGAGAACCTACATTCATCAGAGAGATACATGGAGCAAAGATTTTTTATTTTTTCCTCTTTTTTTTTCTTCTAGGCCTACTAGCCACCTCAATGAGGCTTTCAACTAGTAGGTCTACCTAGGTGCCTCAAAGGAGTTTTTCACCTAGGATATTTCCTTTTTCTCCTTTTTCTCTTTTTTCCAACCCATTGGCCGCCTCATGAAGGTTTTTAATCAATGAGCCAATCTTAGGTGCCTCAAAGGAGGTTTTCACCTGATATTTTTATTTTTTCTCTTATTTATAATTTATTTTTTCTATTTTTTTTACCTTACTCTACTTGAAAAAGAAAATCACTTTCAAGTGTAAGAATACTTCCAATGGAGCCATGTGCACATCAAGATGAAAGACAAACTGATGTGTAGGCTTGAAATGTATGGTTTGACATGTACTTGAATTTGAGAGATCAAATGATTTGACTTTGATGATATCAAGTACAGTTGAAGAAGAGAGTGTTGTTGCAACTTAATGATTATCTGGAACCATATTTCAATATAGTTGTGCTGTTGCTGGTCCAATTGCTGAGTTGAATCATTTTGGATGTCTTATTCTTCCATGACCTTTAAATCTTCCTCTTTTTGATGATTGTTTTCTTGAACACATGGAGGATTTGATGGTAACAATGAGAGAGCTTTGTCAATCTATGATTTTGATGTCTACTCTTCATCAAGTGCAGCCCATGATTCTTTGGTATTCTCTTTTGAATCTTTTTTACTACATGTTGTCCTTCATTGGCATCAAGAGAATCTCTTTTTTGTAATATTATTCCTGAGTTGAGATTAATACCATTGAGATCAAGAGGAGATATTTGGAATTTTTGTACCTTAGCATTGTAAGTGGGTTGAGCTACATTATTGTGTGTGTTTGGAAATGGTGGTACAGGTAGTTGAGTGGGAGTGGATATTTGAGATGGATGTGGTTAGGATTGTGGTTGTGGTGAAGGTGGATGGTAGGGATAGCATGGACATGGGTATGGAGGATATTGAGGAAAATATTGAGGATATTGTGGATGGCTCCCATACGATCCTTGCCAACCTTATTGCCAAGATTGGTTTTGGGGTTGAGATGGACAAGGTTGCCAAGGAAAGGGTATGTTACAATTACTTTGAGATGGATGTGCATAAGAATGAAGTTGTGAATTAGGCTCTTGCCTCATATCGTGTTGAATAGGCTTTCATGGTCCTCTTGGAGCTACATAACATAGTTTCATTGGCAATTGACTTGCTCCATTGTCCTCTTGGTAAACTTCCTTCAAACTTGGTAATGAGGGGAAATATTTAACATGTCATTCTGCATGGACAACACAAATATCATCATCTTCTTTTTCCATGTCTTGCATTCTTAACATTTCTACTTGTTTGGTTAGATTGCTAAGAATTTTTGTTTTAAGGTCATCAAACAAATTTCCAAGTTTATCTTGACTTACCAATCCTGATGTTGATTTACTTACTCTTGCCCTTCCTCTTGATATGTGTTGCATGTTTCAAAATTTTCTTCAAATGATAATTGGTATACGTCACCTCTACTCATGAGATTAAGGATATCAATCCATTCATCCCTAATTACTCTAAGTATGAGGGTTTTTAGTGTGTCAGATACTAAATAATGTATTTTTCCCTCTTAACATTATACATGAACCTCTCTATTAGATCCTCGAGGCTCTCATATTCTTTTGGATTCATTCTAAATATTTCTTCTTTAAGATCATGCCCTTTGTATTTTTCTAGAAATGCCTTTTGCATATCATTCCATGATCTTATTGAATTAGTCCCTAAACGGAACTATAAATTGAACCTCTATAAGCAAAATTAATCATTAACTAATCACATGCTCTGAAAGGAAAGGTGCATTCACAGCCAAAGGAAATTTCTATTGAAATAAGAAACCATTTTACTTAGAAACCACTTTGACCCAAACATCAACAAGATCTTTCCTGAGATGACTTTTCATTTAGTAAATTAGATTTGTATCCTTATACAAATAATCATTTTAACTCAAGGAATCCTTCTGATAAATTTAGTATTAAGTCTAGCAACTAGTGCAGGTACAAATCCAAGTAATGAAACAATGTTTTAGTGAAAGCTTATTGACATTAATCAAATCTAAATCTAAACTTGATTAGTAGAGTATGCTTCGCTAAAAAGCCAAGAACTACTTGCAAAATAATAATAGACCTGCAGAAATAAGAATGCCTGGTTGCAATGAATAAAGGAAACTTTCAACTTGCTGAAACGAAAACACACCAGTGCAGGAAGCTAGATGTACGTTTTCTTTGTAAAGAAAAAGGCAACCGACATTTGTAGGAAAAAATGGATGGAAATATAAGTATATACAAATGAACCATGCACACACCTAGATCCATATCACACAACTTGCAATAAATTAAAGTTCATAAGCTATAAATGAATCCAAACATCATCTGCTTGACTAAACTTTCATAAAAATAAATCTAACACACCTTTAACAAAGGGAGAATAAGTTGGGTTGGTTGGGACCTAACCAACCAGCTCATTTCCCTGTAACAAAATAGGAAACTTCAAATTCTCAAATGGAGCATCACAATGATATCAAAACAAAGAACTTCACAACTTGCATATTCCTTTGTATTAAGTTTTAAGAAGAGAAAATATGCATCATGGATCCCCAATCCAGCCCAAAAATGGCAATACTCAGAAATTACAAAAGGTAGCAAAATTTTAATACAACATCGCTCCCTAACATCTACAGAGAAACCATATTAAATACATACTTTGGCTCTTGGCCGAAACAAAAATATAACAGCATGATATATTAAGTCTTTCAGTTGTTTGCAAAAAGTCTAAAAAAGGGTTTGCAGCCAAAGTCTAGCCTCCATATCCCGCCTTCTTCTCTACGCACCAAGCCCAGCAAGGAAACTAATCTCTCAGCAAGAAATATGTGTGATCTACTGAGTTGTCTCATCCATAAGCAGTGAGTCAAACAAAAATTGACAATTTCCTCGAAAGTGCACGAACGCTAACCGATACAAGCATGATTCTTGCACCAACCGAATCTTTCACATAGATTAACACTTTGGTCCCATCGAATTTCTTAGGAAAGAAATACATTAATTGCAAAGACATTTTAAGATATAAACCCTGTAAATTTAATGATTAAGTACATATATAACCTTTGATTATGAAAAACATAAGAGGAGTGCACGAATGTGTGAATTGGGAAAAAGTATAGGATTAGATAGGCCTTTAGGGTTAAAACAGGGGTTAAGGTGGTCTATTTGGGATAGGATAGAGACCAAAAAGTAGGAAAACTCTATCCACCAACATCCTCCCATCGCTATCCTGTTGTGTTTCCTCACACAACCTTGCCCTTACCTCTGCAAAAAATATACATGGAGACCTTACTTTAGTCCTATATATGTATGCTAATTCTTTTGTTCAACATCCTTTCTTCTTAGTTCGAGTCTTCTTGACCCGTTTGATCAATTTCTTGAGTAGACGATAGCATTTCTAAGCTCAGAACTTCCACTCTTTCTTGTTGTTTTCATTCTTTCACTTCCCCTTCCAATTCAACATTTTTATTCTATAGCACTACACCCTATTCTTTCATGGCTTGATTTAAAACTTTGAATACAAAAATGAGTTTCTTTAGCTCCTTGACCTAACTAGTCAAATTGAGAGTGGAATCCTCCTTAACAAATTCCTATTGCATCAGAATCTTCTCAGTAATCAACTCAAAGCAAGTGTTGGTTCCGTCAATAACAATATCATCATGTATATCAATATCCATCATTTAGACATCATAGGGTGTCTCATCACCCTTCATTTCATCATCACACTGTGTTTCATCATCTTGCACTTTAGCATTATATTGTGCTTTATCACCCTGATCCTCTGTTGGACCTTTCTCTGCACTGACATCTGGTGTCTTAGAGGACTTCCTCTTCTTCATCTTTCCAACTAACATTGACAAAGGAGTAACATCTTCCTCTTCGAGGTATCTTGCACTAAAAACTGTGTGAACCACAACATATGCAAGGAGCGAGAGACTGTTCTCATTCAACGAACTAGGCTAGGAATCATCTACATTTATTAGAGAGGTTGACTGAGTATGGCCCTCTTGTAGGTTTTAACCCCATATAGAAATTACCTGCATACGAATTCTAAATCACAGGAAAAATAAAAATGCGAGTGCATAACACATAAAACACATATACACAGTGATTTTCCCCTGGATCCCAAAACCAGGACTACCAGCTTGATTTTTCATTATGTTCCTTTCAATGTTACAATACATATTTATACATGCCGAAGTATCCAATACCATGGACCG
>APFE030086955.1:25559-89633 GCA_000404065.3 Pinus taeda
GTGAAAGAGAGGGTTTCTTACCAGTCCATACTTCTTGTGGAGTCTTATCCTCCAACGCTGATGAAGGTGACCTATTGACTAGGTAACATGCAGTATCCACCGCCTCTGCCCAAAATTCCTGTCCTAACCCGACACCATTGAGCATGCTTCTTGCCCTTTCCATCAACATCTTGTTCATTCTTTATGCGACTCCATTTTGCTTAGGTGTATATGGGGTAGTCTTCTACCATGCTATACCACACTTCTTACATAATTCTTCAAATTCCTTGCTACAAAATTCTCCACCATTATCTGTCCTCAGCGCCTTTATCTTCTTCTCTGTCTGATTTTCCACCAGATCCTTAAATTATTTAAACCTATCAAAGACCTCAGATTTCTTCTTAAGGAAATATATCCATGTATTCCTTGAGAATTCATCTATAAATGATATATAGTACACAGACTTACCCAGTGATGGAACCTTCACAGGTCCAAACACATCACTATGCACAAGCTCTAATATTTGTTTCGTCCTCTTACCACCAGAGGGGAAACTCACCCGATTCTGCTTGCCATATACACAATTTTTACAGAAATCAAAATCCAGAGAGCTATTACTCACACCTTCTACCATACCTTTACCATGAAGTATTCGAAGGCCCTTCTCTCCAATATGTCCAAGCCTTTGATGCCACAACATGGTCTTCTCTCCAGAGACCACTAGATTTTCTGCTCCGTTTTCAGGAACCATAGAACTATTGCACCCGTCAACAATAGTGCTACCTTGCAGCTTGACAGAGTTCCAATCCGAACTCCCCGCATCAATACCAGTGCTCCTCGAACCATCTTGCAGGTATCCTTCTCGAACACTGTCTTTACACCTGCATCATCCAACCTGCTTACAGAAATCAGATTTCTGGCCAACGCAGGAATATGCAGAACACCCGGAAGGGTTCTAACCCTTCCACCTTGCAACTTCAACTTTACTTTTCCACGACCAATGATTCTAGCCTTCCTATCATCTCCTAAGAAGACATCACCACCATCATATTTCTCATACTCGCATAACCACTCTCTATGGGGAGTGAAGTGAAAGGATGCACCTGAGTCAATTAACCATGCCTCATGATCTACATGTGTACTTGAAGAAGCCAAGTACACATCCCCACCTTCATCTGGGGTGGTTTTCGCCTCTACAGAAGGAGCATCATCAGATCCCTTTCCTTTATCAGGAGATTTAGATTTACAATCCCTTCTGAAGTGCCCTTCCTTTTCGCATTTGCAGCACACCACCTTTGTAGGTTTTCCTGGAGATTTAGATCTCCCTCTAGATTTAGATCTCCCACTCGATGACTTATTTTTGTTTCTGTTCTGGGACCGTCCTCGTACAAACAAAGCATCACCATTCTTGTTGTCCATATTTTTCCGTCTCATCTCCTCTGTCAACAAGGCTGAAACTATTTCATCAAATTGTAAAGCAGTTGCATTGCTACCTATTGCAATAACTAGACTATCCCACGAATCTGGTAGAGAACAAAACAGACTGATGCACTTATCTTCATCTGAAATTTTAATATCAACAGATGATAACTGACTTACCACAGTATTAAATGCATTCAGATGCTCTATCACTGAGTCTCCATCTTTCGTCCTCAGGTTATACAGTTTTTTCCATAGGAATAGTTTATTCACCAGAGACTTAGATTGGTACAAAGTCCCTAACTTGTCCCACAGAGCCTTCACTGTAGCTTCCCTTGATACATTCAACAATATTGAATCTAAGACACACAATCATATTGTGCTCTTTGCCTTCTGATCCAACTTCTTCCATTCTTCATTGGTCACTTCCATTGGTTTAGTACATGGATCTACCGCGATCCACTGATCTTTATCCACCAACAAATCCTCCATCGTGAGTTTCCACAACTCAAAACTCTGAGCATTGAACTTCTCAATCTCTATATTTCCGCTACTCACCATATTCTTTCACCACCAGAATCAATCTCACAGATCTCCCACTGAATAGGGTCTACCACAGGCCCGAGCAAAACCCCTCAGCAACAAAGGCGTCCCCTTGAAGCCCAAACAGCTCTGATACCAAATGTAGGTTTTAACCCCGTACAGAAATTACCTGCATACGAATTCTAAATCACAGGAAAAATAAAAATGTGAGAGCATAACACATAAAACACATATACACAAAGATTTTCCCCTGGATCCCAAAACCAGGACTACTAGCTTGATTTTTCATTATGTTCCTTTCAATGTTACATTACATATTTATACATGTCGAAGCATCCAATACCATGGACCGAAAATCATCGCGTCCAAAACCATGGACCTAAAACCATAGGTAGGTTTGCCTAACCTAATATAGGGTCCAAATTTTTTTTTCCTAAGGCACTGCCCCGGACCCGTAAAGGGGGGCTACCCACCCCAGACAGGGGGGCTACTGCCCCTCGCTACGCAACGAAGGGGGGGCTCCGCCCCCCCTCTAACCCCCCGGTTCACTACGTAGATTAGTCGTGGAAAGAATATAACACAACCCAACACCTCTCTCAAGGAGGAAAACCTCTTCTTAACAGAACTTCTAGTTATTCTCTTCAAAGGGCGAGGGGTTTCGGGTATGGGTGCATGTTTTTCTTCCTGCACTGGTTCCTTAGGTAGTGTCTTTTTCTTCTTACTAGTTTGTGGTGTGAGGGTTTTATCTATCTATCCATATTCTTCTTTCCTACTCTTACCCTTCTTCTCAGGTGACTCCACGATGTTTCATCCTTGTAATTCCTTCAAAAAGCCTTCCCAGGGTCACATTTTTACTCTCTAATTCCTTCGTAACTAGAATTGAGATCAACCTATAATGATATAGCTTAAACCCAACCTCACTCTCTTGAATTTTCTAAACAACCTTCGACATTTTTTCTAAACTTTTAAGCGGGAAGTAAGGAAAATTAATCAACTTATCTTACTCAAAGTGTAACAGCAAGTGGATGTGATATAGGAAGGTTAGGGAATATTGTCCCTCAGAGGTGAGGAACTTCTGTAGAATGTACAACAGGTATCTCTATTTCTCGATCATAGCAGTTTGTTGCATCCCTTGTTTCCATTCCACTTTATGCTTTTTATTGACTACAAATCTACATAAATACCCTTTCTCGAGCTCTCCTTTCTTGAACCAATGTTCACCTGTGGTTGCCAGCCATGTAGCCTATGAAATAGTTTTCTCTATCACTTCAAATTCTAGAGACCCACCTTAGCTCTATGTCCATCAAAAGGTTTGGGCAAATTCTAACTCTGCATCTGAATCAAAACCATTAAACTTAAGTAAGAACAGGAGGAATCTTGCTTCCTACATTATGGATAGATTGTTCTTATACTCCATCGTTTTCTCTACTTCCTTCATAGACCATGGTTCAATTCGAATAGGCACCATTGTTTGTTCGAATTCGCTCAACTACTCATCATTTGGGAGATTTAATTAGTAGGGGGGTTCAGGACTGAGAAATTCGAAATTGTCGACTGCATTGGACATTGCTATATTGATTTTTTCTTTAACGGTCACACTCATGAAAATCTTAATTCTTGGGAAAGGATATGATACAGCCTTATCTAATCGTGCATGCAGTAATAATGATTGGTGGTGGGAGGTAGCAATGGAGGAAGTTATATATTAGTGGGTCATCATTTAATTATCAACAACCTTTTCAAAAATGAACTTTAGATTATGGGAGATTTTTGCACACATCCTTTGATCAACTCATGATTTCATACAAGGAACAAATGTTAACTTACATAAAGAAATGTTTTAATAATTAAATGTCCTTATACTTAAAATATCTTTCCTAATTAGTAACGATGAACAAATTCTAATCATCTACGAAAGAAAATCATTGCATGACATCATCATAAAGTAGTGCAATCAGTTGTGCTTAAGTGTGATTTTTGTACCGAAAATAAAAAATAAAACCCCTTTTATCCTTGGAATGAACTGATGCAGGAGCATCCCGACCTAGCCAGCAATGTGATGGAATGGTCACATGTTGTGGCTAATACAAGTTTGAAGGAAGATTTGGTTGTTAATCTTGTATTAATTTCAATTCAATGTAATTAGTTAAGAGTGGCTTAATTCTGAATTGAAATTGGATAAATGGTAAATGGTCCTCCCTGCGTGGAGATCAAGCCAAGTAATCCAGTTTTTTTAGAATAGGAAAAGGTAGGAATTCTAAATATATATTTTAGATCTCCAAATATGGAGGAGATGGTTAACTGAGTATGTACGCAATCTCTTTTGTGTTAAAAAAGAGGAGAGCAAGAAGCATTAGAGGAGAATTAGTTAGGATTGAGTGTGAAGTGTTGGTGTGTGAGGAGGTGGAGCGAAAGCTCATATTAGAGGACTGTGTAGATTAAAGAAATATATACAGATTTCATTATTTGAAGGATTGGCACGGTGATACCCTGTTTCATACTCTATTTTAAATAGGATTCGGGTGTTTAATTTGTGTGATGCGTATGGGTTTTCGCAGATATAGCCATAGAATACATATGA
This sequence comes from Pinus taeda, assembly GCA_000404065.3. Lineage (NCBI taxonomy): Eukaryota > Viridiplantae > Streptophyta > Pinopsida > Pinales > Pinaceae > Pinus > Pinus taeda. Next base: position 30,082 of record APFE030086955.1, read on the forward strand.
ATGACGTATTGTCACGATACATGACAGACCGGATTCAGTCTCCCACTTTTCTCACCTGCGACCATCCAACGGTGTTATCTGTTCTAAAATTACGTGATCAAGACGGCTCTTAGTATATGGTTACTGTAGCTTTCTTTTAGTATTTATTAATTTGTCATTGTTGTTGTGAAATTCAAAGTCTAATTGTGTTATAACGAGGTTGTTTTAGAATTCTTTGATTTTGTTTGAGAACCCTTGAATTTCTAGATCTCTGCTGAGAAATAAGAATCTTCGGAGTACCTTGTTCCTGCTCCTATTCAAATGGCGAATAAAACTGTGATGGCAGTGGATTTGGGTTGTGATAAATGCAAGAAGATTGCTTTGCATTCTATCACTAAAATTGAAGGAAAACAATTTGAAAAGACCTTGCGGACCTTTTGAAGTGCATCGGATCGCTCTGACACTCCGGAAGATCGGTAAACATTGTGTTGCAACACGATTTCCAGGATCCAATTGGACGGATCGGGTTGCTGGGTTCTTGACTCTTGGCATTTAATTCATGGCGAATTCTGATATTGATCTTATCGCATCAGTGCTGCGTAGTAGTTAGCAATTGTGGTTTCCAATGAATCAAATCGAAGTTACTATCAGTTGACAATCAGTTGGGCGATTGCTAGGTGCGATTAAATCGCATTGGAGCGATTTAGAGCTGTGAAAATTGTAATAATATTACATCGGAGCCTGAAGAGGGATCCACATCGTTCCATATAAGGATGGATCTAGAGGTGAAATGTATTTAAACTATTTGATATGGGATCGGATCTGAAAGAAATCACGAGATTAGAAGGGACAACACTGAAACGTAGTGATCGCGATATCTGAAATTTCACATCGGATTAATTACACTGTTGACAATTAGTGACATGTGTGAATGGGGCCTTGTGAATAAATGCATGCTGTAAGCTGAATGAGATCGAGTGTGCTGCAATATATCCACATTAAAAGGGTAATTTGTAAAGGCGCATCCTGAAGGTGTTGAAATGATGTTCGACCATTCTTTAGCAGAGTTAAAAATCGATGTAGAAGGCAGGGTGTTGCAATCAAAGCAGAGTAAGGTGGATTCTATTTGAATTGTAGCGTTCAACGCAGAGTTGAATGACAAAGGAGTTGGAGAGTTAAAGTGGAGGAAGATGTTCAGTCATAAGGTGGATTCTAAAACTGGATTGAATCCCCAAGGACGCAACATGAAAGTTGTATATTAATGTATGAAGGTATATAGTAAAAGACAGGGGTGCATATCTTATTGAGATTTCTGAGTTGAGCTTTGGGGAAGAATTTTGATGAGTTTTATTTGAATCGATACTAAAATAAAAGTTTGAGGTTGGATCTAAAAGGATGTAAATATGTATTGATTTAAATGAGTGAGAATGGGGAATTTTTAGAGGCAAAGATTTGATTTAAATGAGATGTATGTTTATATGCATAATAATTTATGAAGATTCTGGGCTGCAGGTTTAAGCCTGCGTCATTTTTGGTATCAGAGCTTGGCTCTGTTGAAATTGTATAAGTTTGTTTTCTGAATGAAGTTTAGTATCAAATTGCAGCAGTGAGGAAATCCATTCAAAACACGGTGACATCATCCGAAGGAGTGAATACTGCAGCCCAATAAATCAAGAGAAGCTGTGAAAGAAGAACCAAATGCATTCTTAAAAGCAGAAGTGGCAGTGAACTTGAAGAATCCAACAAGAGGTTGGACAGAAAAGACAATTGAAGTGTTCTGGAAAGAGAGTGAGATATTGCAGAAGCTTAGAGGGAGCAAAGGTGTGCTCAGGAGAAGATTCCAGATAGGGGATCGTGATTACCAAAAGACTGAGTGAGGAGAGCTTAGTGAGGTAAGATTGCAGTAAGAAGGACTTACTCTTGCAGAGGCTTGTTGCAAAGGTGCGAGGAGCTCATGAAAATAGAGGAGAAGAAAATGACTACAGATAGTCATAGCAGAAGTTCACAAGGAAGCCACAGCAGAATGGAAGATGCCAAAGTAAATGGCATGAGTCAAGAAGACTTTGACCGAGAGAAAGCTGAGATAGATTTCCAGATTGGAATATTGATGAAGATGCTGCAGAAAAGTGTTTGGACCATGAGGAAAAGAATAAAGTGGCGAAGGCTACGAGAAAGGAGAAATCAACAAGTGAAGATAGAGATAGCAGAAGAATTGAGAAAGATTGAGCAGATATTGAGTGCTCAAGAGGAATCAGAGAAACTCAGAGAAGCAGAGGTAGAATTAGAAGTTTCCATTTGCAGACCAGAACAAGGTGAAATGTTGGGAGAAGAGGATAATGAGAGGTCAGCTGAAGATCTCATGGACTACTGGCAGAGTTCAGAACAATTCGAAGATATATTGACAAAGAAAGCAGATGAGGCAATGAAGCCTTGTGATTTTGATTCTTACAGTTTGTGTATGTTTGCAGGGTATGCAGAGAATGATGGACAGCCGATTGAAATTGTCACAACCAGGAATGAAGCTCTTGAGGTAAAATATGATGAAGAATCCTTTTTAGAGGAAGAAGGTGTTGATCGTTTGCAACAAAATAAGTTCATAGATGAAATCCTGTTTGGTGTGAAACAGTCAGATGAGGTTGATATAAACCACCAGTCTGAAGACAATTCCATAGTGGGACTACAAAAAGGTAACCGATGAATTTGTTTAATGGAATTGATGAAAGATGCTTATGATATGATGATGTGGAAAGAAGGTCAACTCAGGAAGAATGCCAGGAAAAGAATGAAGCTAAGAAGGAAAATTGTGATGATCTACTGGAGAGATTTTACAAGGAGATAGAATTCTTGGAAAGATTACTCGAGGAACCCAAAGGAGAAGCAAATACTACAGAACCTGATGGGGGAAAAGGTGCGGAAGACAGAATTACTAAATATGATGTTGAAATCAGAGAAATTGAGCAGCGATTATATGAAGGTGAGATGAAAGATCAGAAGCAGCAAGGAGGTTATGTCCTCAAAGGCATAAAAGAGACAGAAATATTAACTCAGTAAGATGAATGTGGAAGTAACCAAAAATTTGGAAGGAATGATTATCTACATGAGAATGAATTTGAGGAAAGCATTAAATTGCAAAAGTGTAGAAGTCGGCAGCAGAATGAAGAACCAGAAATTGGTCTGATAGTACAAAGAAAGATAAGTGAAGATCGAAGATACAAATGGAGACTGAAGAAAAAGGTGAAGTGGAAGCTATTGCAACGGAGGTGGAATGGCAAGCTGATGAATAAGTTCAGGAAACCTGGGCAAATTCATATTGATTTGTTGAAGAAAGAAAGACTCGGAGAATTAGAGTCATCGCAAGAAGGATCCACTGAAATCCAAAAAATCTATGGTGGAGGATTGGTGCTTGAAGCATCAAAAGAAAATCGAAGGTATTGTATTTTGAAAACTAAAGGTTGTTGTGTGTTTGCAGGTCAAATTGACTTAAGGAAAGATAAACAGTTATTGAAGACTGTTGAAGAAATGAATACTAATAGTCATATGCAGAATAAGGAGGATGGCAAAAGAATTTTTGAACTCAAAGGATACACTGAGTCATTGAAGATCATTGATCTTGATGAAAGCCAAAGTGCAGGAGGATTAAAGACAAATATTGTGAACAACGCAGTTAGTAAAGATGATACAGAACTTTTGAGAGAACTTCTAGATAAGATCGCAGATTTGTATAAGTCGAATCTTTTGATGAGGAAGCCAGCAAGGAATGAAGAATTGCAAATTAAAGTAAGTAAAACAGCAACAAGGTATGTGAAAAAGATAGCAGCAGATAGTGAGGCATTGCAGCACAAAGGTGAAAGACTTAAGAAACAAACATCAACAGCAGTAATCAAGAAAAAACTATCAAATCAAGTATGGGATCCAGGAGGACGCAAATCAGAAATGCATGATCAGGAGATCATTGTTAATTTAAACTTTGGGAGTCTGATGCAGGAGCATCCCGACCTAGCCAGCAATGTGATGGAATGGTCACATGTTGTGGCTAATACAAGTTTGAAGGAAGATTTGGTTGTTAATCTTGTATTAATTTCAATTCAATGTAATTAGTTAAGAGTGGCTTAATTCTGAATTGAAATTGGATAAATGGCAAATGGTCCTCCCTGCATGGAGATCAAGCCAAGTAATCCAGTTTTTTTAGAATAGGATAAGGTAGGAATTCTAAATATATATTTTAGATCTCCAAATATGGAGGAGATGGTTAAGTGAGTATGTACGCAATCTCTTTTGTGTTAAAAAAGAGGAGAGCGAGAAGCATTAGAGGAGAATTAGTTAGGATTGAGTGTGAAGTGTTGGTGTGTGAGGAGGTGGAGCGAAAGCTCATATTAGAGGACTGTGTAGATTAAAGAAATATATACAGATTTCATTATTTGAAGGATTGGCACAGTGATACCCTATTTCATACTCTGTTTTAAATAGGATTCGGGTGTTTAATTTGTGTGATGCGCATGGGTTTTCGCAGATATAGCCATAGAATACATATGAATGATGTATTGTCACGATACATGACAGACCGGATTCAGTCTCCCACTTTGCTCACCTGCGACCATCCAACGGTGTTATCTATTCTGAAATTACGTGATCAAGACGACTCTTAGTATATGGTTACTGTAGCTCTGTTTCAGTATTTATTAATTTGCCATTGCTGTTGTGAAAGTCAAAGTCTAATTGTGTTATAACGAGGTTGTTTTAGAATTCTTTGCTTTTGTTTGAGAACCCTTGAATTTCTAGATCTCTGCTGAGGAATAAGAATCTTCGGAGTACCCTGTTCCTGCTCCTATTCAGATGGCGAATAAAACTGCGATGGCAGTGGATTTGGGTTGTGATAAATGCAAGAAGACTGCTTTGCATTCTGTCACTAAAATTGAAGGAAAACAATTTGAAAAGACCTTGCGGACCTTTTGAAGTGCATCGGATCGCTCTGACACTCCGGAATATCGGTAAACATTGTGTTGCAACGCGATTTCCGGGATCCGATTGGACGGATCGGGTTGTTGGGTTATTGACTCTTGGCATTTAATTCATGGTGAATTCTGATATTGATCTTATCGCATCGGCGCTGCGTAGTAGTTAACAGTTGTGGTTTCCAATGAATCAAATCGAAGTTACTATCAGTTGACACTCAGTTGGGCGATTGTTGGGTGCGATTAAATTGCATTGGAGCGATTTAGAGCTGTGAAAATTGTAATAATATTACATCGGAGCATGAAGAGGGATCTACATCGTTCCATATAACGATGGATCTGGAGGTGAAATGTATTTAAACTATTTGATATGGGATCGGATCTGAAAGAAATCACGAGATTAGAAGGGACAACACTGAAACGTAGTGATCGCGATCTCTGAAATTTCGCATCGGATTAATTACACTGTTGACAATTAGTGACATGTGTGAATGGCGGCTTGCGAATATATCCATGCTATAAGCTGAATGAGATCGGGTGTGCTGTAATATATCCACATTAAAAGGGTAATTTGTAAATGCGCATCCTAAAGGTGTTGAAATGTTGTTCGACCATTCTTTAGCATAGTTAAAAATCGATGTAGAAGGCGCGGTGTTGCAATCAAAGCAGAGTAAGGTGGATTCTGTTTGAATTGTAGCGTTCAACGTAGAGTTGAATGACAAAGGAGTTGGAGAGTTAAAGTGGAGGAAGACGTTCAGTCATAAGGTGGATTTTGAAACTGGATTGAATCCCCAAGGACGCAGCATGAAAGCTATATATTAATGTATGGAGGTATATAGTAAAAGATAGGGGCACAGATCTTATTGAGATTTCTGAGTTGAGCTTTGGGGAAGAATTTTGATGAGTTTTATTTGAATCGATACTAAAATAAAAGTTTGAGGTTGGATCTAAAAGGATGTAAATATGTATTGATTTAAATGAGTGAGAATGGGGAATTTTTAGAGGCAAAGATTTGATTTAAATGAGATGTATGTTTATATGCATAACAATTTATGAAGATTCTGGGCTGCAGGTTTAAGCCTGCGTCATGAACTTTGACCTCAATCGTGCAATCCTACATTGGACATTCCTGTACCATAACATACATTCTTTCACTAAGGAATTGTTGGCTCCTGCACTCGAATATACATTCCTGCACTGAAGACTACTATTGTTCCTGAACTAGGCACATGCTATTGTGCTCGGGGCACATAGTATTATGTGTTGCTACACCTGATATTTAATGTTCTTGCACTGGAACATACATTTTTGTACCAAGGGACATCATTGTTCCTACACTAATTGATGTTGCGGAAAAAAGGTTTCTAAAATATAATCTTAGGGCTGAATCTTGAAATATTTGTGGAATTTCCAAAGGATGTTTTATTCATCAGTTTCTTGGTAGTGATACATGCCTTTTGATCTAATCCATGAAATTGATTAGATCCTGCAATATAGTCCATGAGGGAGAAAATAAGTGGGAAAGGAATAAATTTCAAAATGGGAAGGAAATTCAACAGGGAATTCAAGTGTGAAACCACCAAGAGGGAGTATAGAAAAAGGGAAAGGGGAAGTAAATTCAGGGGAAAAGAGGGAAAAACGAAATTGGATAGGGGAAATTTATTAGAAGAAAGGGAAGGTTCATTTCCATAGTACAAAGAAGAAAAAATAGAAGGGAATTTACGAAAAATAAATAGAAGAAGGGCATAATTTGACCTCAAAAAGTTACCTGAATAGTGTCGAACCAAAAGTAAATGCAGTGGGAATTGAATGTTTCTTGCATAAAAAAAATTTGTGAGCTATCCCAAACTTGGATAAGGGCTTGGTTTCTGCACTTAAAAACCTGCTTCTTCTTGGGGATAGTTAGCACATATAAAGATCAAGCAATATTCCCATCGTATTAGAATTTTGATCTTCCTGCCAGCATGCTAGTTTTCAGGCTGATTCTTTTGTGACCATTTTAGTAAACTGATTTTCACAATCACAATAAAATATTTTTTTCTTGTTTTTTTTTTAGTTTTTCTCATTTTTTTCATTATTTTTTTAATTTCTTGATTTGTAGAAAGAAAGAATCAGATCTATAATAGGTTAGCATAGCCACCTACCATCTCTATCTCAGAGTGTTGTTGCAGTTGTTGCATGAAGTCTTCCTTTGTGCGAGGTTGAAAATATACCTTAAGTCTATGCCCGTTCATAAGGAATATTTAACCTTGCCCATAAATAGTTTTGATCTCTACAACCCCATTATCGAAAATTCTAACTACTTCATAAGGTCCCATCTAGCATGTATGGAATTTTCCTTTGAAATGATTAAATATAGAGTCATAAAGAAGTACCCAATCACCTGGTTAGAGCTGCTTCTTCCTGATTGACTTTTCATGCCACTTTTTGCATTGCTATTGTACTAACACATTCTATTGAACAACATCTCTTCGAAATTCATCTAACTCATTTAATTGTAAAATACGTTGCTACTGTGCTTCTGAGAGATCTAATCCCAATTTAAATGTTATTCGAAAAGTTTTTACTTCGAACTCTATCGAAAAAAGAACTTGTTTCCCGTATGCCAGTTCATATGGTGTATGTCGTGTGCTCTTCTACCAAGAGGTTCGATAAGCCCATAAGGCTTCAAGTAACCGATTGGCCCAATCCTTCCTATGTAGATTTACTATTTTGGTGAGGATGGATTTGATCACCTTGTTGGTAGACTCCACCTAGTTGTTTTCTTGTGGGTGATACATAATAGACTTTCTATGCCAAATTGTGTATTAATCCATGATTTCCTATACCATATTAGAAATAAACTGCGGCCCATCGTCAGTAACAATCTATCTAGGAACAACAAATCTAGTAAAAATTTCACTAAACAAAAATTTAACAACTTTTTCTATAGCAAAAGAAATAGCTTTAGCCTCTACCCATTTTGTAACAAAATCAGTGTAAACCAATATATGCTTTTTATTCATAGATTTTGGTCCTACGAATTCGATAACCCATTTTTTCAAAGGGCTCAATCATAATCTGAAGACATAAAGGCATTTTGTTGGCTTGAATGGGTTGACCCATTCACTGACAGCTATTGCATCACTTGACATACTATTTGGCATCCTTAAACAAAGAAGGCCAAAAGTATCCAACATATAAGATTTTATATGCAGTTCTCTTATCAATGAAGTGACCACCACAAGGTTCATCATGGGTAGATTTCAATATATCAAACACTTCTTCCTCTCTTACACATCTACGAATGATAATATTTGGTCCAGTCTAGAAGAGGTCTCCTTGGATCCAAGAATATGCAACACTTTTTAATATGATATTCTGCTTTTCACGAGCGGATAAGTGAGGTGGTGTTTTTCTGATGACTAAATAGTTGGCTATGTCAGCAAAGAATGGAGATTCTGTTGACATAGAAAAAATATGTTCATCGAGGAAATCATCATCAACAGGAATTACTTCACCAGGATTATTCAATCTAGAAAGATAGTCAGCTACAAAATTAGATTTTTCTAGTCTATAAACAATAGTAACATTAAATTCCTACAACAGTAGTAATCACCTAGTCACTCTACCACTAGTCATTAGTTTATTCATTAAATATTTTATCAAAGAATGATGAGTATGCAAAAATAATTCATACCCTGTGATGTAGTGTCTGAGTTTATTGATAGCAAAAATTACAGCTAAAAACTCTTTCTCAGTCATTGTATAGTTCAATTCAGTGGGTGAAATCTTTTTACTGATGAAGTAAATAACATAAGATTGTTTGTTCTCTTCTTGTCCTAAAGCTCCACCAATGGCAGTATCTGAGGCATCAGAGGAAATGTGGAATGGAAGGGACCAGTTGGGACCTCTCAAAACTGGTGCCTGCACTAATTTTTCCTTTAATATCTCAAAAGGTTGTTGGCAAGCTGTGGACCAGAAAAGCTCACTATCCTTAGCTAACAATCAGAAAAGGGGGGTAGCTGTCATAGAAAAAATTTCAATGAACCTCCTATAATAGTCGACTCGTCCTAGGAACCCTCTTACTTCCCTTTATGTTTTGGGTGTAGGAAGACACAAGATAACTTCTACTTTGGTCAGATCCACCTCGATACCTTTGTCAGAAGCCAAATTTCCAAGGACTACTTATGCTTCGCATGGTAATCTACATCTTTTATCACTCAAAGCAAGGTGAGCCTCTTGGAAATGTAAAAGAACTTTTTCTAAATTTTTGAGGGCTTCTTGGAATGATTACCAAACACTGAAAAATCATCCATATATATCTCAACACACTCGAGATCAGCAAAAATAGCTAGCACAACCCTTTCAAAGGTGGCTGGGGCATTACATAGTCCAAAGGGAAGCACTTGCTAAGAAAATGTACCCCTTGGACATGTAAAGGTGGTCTTGTCTTGATCTGCGGGTGCGATCTGAATTTGGTTGTACCAGTTGAAGCCATCTAAAAATGAAAATTACTTTTTACCAACAAGGGTATCTATCACCTGCTTGATAGAAGGAAGGGGAAAGTAATCCTTGAGAGTGGCTTTATTAAGTTCTTGATAATTAATGCACATGCGCCAACTCCCATCCTTTTTCGGGACTATCACCAATGGGGAGACCCACAGGCTATCAGATATAGGATATATAAAATCAGCGTCCAAGAGTTTTTGTAATTCTTCTTTCACAATATCTCTTAGCACATGGTTCATGAGCCTTTGGTGTTGACAAACAGGTTGGGCTCCCCCCCCTGAATATAAATATGGTGAGTACAGGTTTCAGGAGGTATGCCTTTCATGTCCTCGTAACTCCATGCAAAGGCATCAAGGTGATCACACAAAAAATCAACAAGCTGCTCTCGTTGAGATGAGTCTAGGTCTGAACTGATATGTAAGGATTTTCCTAGACTAATTTCAATAAGAGTAGTCTCAGGCTCAAGAGTGCAGGAAGATGCTACTAAGACCAGTGATGACGAGGGTTGAGAATCCAAATTTCCTTGAAAATATAAGCTAAATATTTGATGAAACATGTCAAAATTAGGCATTGGGTCCACGTTATTCAAGAAATCTCGTAATTCACCCTCCTAGGTGGACTCGATATGATGGTGTATCAAAGAAATAGGTTGAGTCTCCTCATCACTGTTGTCGTAATGTAACCACAAAGTGTCCTTAAGCTCATGAATATATCTAATAGGAGAGTATAAGGTGACTTTCTTCCTAGAGTCTCCATGTGAAATATACATATCACTAGAGTGGCATCAAATGTAAGCATCAACTATGGCAAGCCATGGTCATCCCAGAACCAAGGGATGTCCACCCATAGGATTTTTTGGCTGAAGCAAAATAAAGTCTGTGGGGTATTCCCAAGAATATATGGAGACGACCACATCATCTAGCGCACTTTTTGGCTTGATTTTTGATCTCTTTGCAAGTTCAAGCACAGTAGGGGTAGGACAAATATGGACCAACCCAAGCTAATCCATGGTCTACCTAGTCATGACAATGATGGACACACCTAGGTCTATTAACACATTTGGAACAAGGATATCGCCTATCTGAATAGAAACAAACGAGTTTCCATGATCGGTATACTTTTCCATTTGTGCACATCCTGTCATTAACTTGGCTGCTCAGCCAACAAATTGAATGGTTTGGGGCTCTATTCTCTTCCTCCCTTGCTTTTTGAGACAGATTTCCCTAATTCTTTTCATGCAGATGGGATCTTTCTAATAGCCTAAAGCAAAGAGACCTTTATGCAAAGATTCCTCAACTCAAAATCCAGACTGGACTTGGGGTCAAATCTTCTCTATAACTAGCCTCTCTTGATAGGGAGGTTGGTTTGAAGAAGATGGTAACTCTGATGGTGCAGGAATGGGCTGAATGGTGTCATTGTTTTCGAATGACCAGGAGTTTCCTCCTCATTTTTCTCCTAACCGATCACCATGGGTTGCTTTTGTTTTTCTAGTTTGACTACCCTTCCCGATCTCAATTGAAGCTCATATATCCTAACTAGAAAGGTTTTATAAATACGAGAAGGGGAAGGTTCAACAGAGTGGATCAATTGCATCACCTTATTATTAGAATTTGGTACTAGTTGAGCAGGAAGTTGGGGTAGTCGAAAAGGTTGTGGTAAAGGTAATGGTGGCATCGGTTAACTTTGTTGAGGTAGTGGAGGAAAGGATGATTGTGACATATGGTGAGGTGCATATGTAGGAGGATATGAATGCATCTGTGCAGGATAGCACTAATGTGAATGGTTTGATCCTCTCCATCCTTGTTTCCAGGATTGAGGGGGTTTCCCATACTGATAATGGTTCCCATGCTGCCAGGTTGAGAGTGATGAGTGTTATAATAAGATTATGGATGTGCATTATGACCAAAAAAATGTGGTGAAGATTCAGGAACCATACCTACACTTACCTGAGGCCAATTTTTCCTTACTCCCATAGCATGTATTGGTTCGGGTTCAGAATTCTCTCCTTCAAGCACAACTTTCAATCTTTTTATGGACGGGAAATTCTTGATGGCATGGCTTTCTGCACAAATCACACATTTTAAATCAGTAGGACATTTTCTTAAAAGATGATTTTTCTTACATTTAGGATAAAAAATAGACAAAGACTCTTGTTCATCTACCAATTTATGCTGAATTTTTAAAGAGTGTATTTGCTTGCTAACAATATTCATTATTTTAATTTTTATATTGTTCATTTTATTCTCCAACCCAATAATCATAGCATCTGTAGATCCAATTTTACTAGTTCTACTTCAATTTCCTCTACTGGATCCAGATTGATTCCTTGAAAATTTCTTGAACAAGTCACAAATTTGATCAAAATATTTCTGAGCAATATCCCCTTGTCCTAATAAATTCAAATTATGCCTAGAATCTTCATTAAGTCCACATAAGAATAAGGTCCTGATAGTACTTATGTCAAATTTATGTTTTGACTTCTAGAGGATGTATAAAAATCTCTCTATGTAACCCTCCAAGGTCTCATCATCACCTTGCACAATGGTAAATATCCCGTCTTGCATTTCTCTAGTTTTGCAATATCCTGGTATTTAGTCAAAAGCACTCTTCATTTAGTCCCAATAAGTTATAATGTTCCCTTTGAGTCCCATGAACTAGCGCAAGGCTGAATCCTTGAGAGTTGTAGGGAATAACTTTAATTTATGGGCATCTGAAGAGTAATAATAGCTTCTATATAAGTGTTACACAACATTTTGTCACCAACCCCGCATCCCCTAATCCCGGGTAGAGTCAGTTCTTGAATGGCATCTGTTCTGTGTCATACATCAAAATATGTGTCCATATATTCTATAACACTCAAGAAGATCAACCATGCTCATTAATCCTGAAGCTGACCCCTTTTTTCCTATGTTTTAAGATTGTCACAGGACATCAGTGTTTTGTCTGCGACGATGGACCAGAGTGAACCAGAACCTCATGACATTGTCGCAAGAGTACATCTATTCTCTGAGACAGTCGGATTTTAGGGATCGTCACAGGTCATTAGTATTCTGCTTGCGACAATAGCTCTGAATATATTGCTGCCTCATGTTGTCATCTCTGAGCCTTAGTGTTTGACTTGCAATGACCCAGATATGGTGAATTAGTTCAAACAGAATGCTTCTTGGTGGTTCTCGAACTAGTCGTTGGGTCAAGGAAGTTCGCCTTTCCTCATTTGAGATCGTGTTTCCACCTTTTGAGTAACCTCCCATGAAGATAAGCTCCCTCTCCCTCATTTATGGAGGCTCCTCCCCTTATAAAACCCTCCATTTCTATGATCATGTAGTTTTTGGTAGTGAGCAAATTAGCTAGTTCTTGGTGTTGGATTGATAGTTTGCAGTGTGAATTGCTGATAGTATAGCAATTGGTTGTGGATTTCCTTGGCCTTATACTAGTGCTTTTGGGTGAGAGAGAGAGCTATCAACCTTTTTGGGAGACTTGTTGAAAGTGAATTCTTTTAGAGACATACTGATTGGACCCTTCAAGGAAGCTTGCAACGTCAAGACATGGTTGTAAGCTTTACTTTTGCTCATATTAATACAATCAATGGTTCTTTCCTATATCATGTATGAAATATATTTGATAGCTTATGATTCCTTGAATCTGTAAGTAAATAGTTCAGTGATGTGCTCTATTATGTGTTTCGTTGTTCTCTTATGTTGTTTCAGGTGAATCACTCATCAAGGAGAAGGAAATGATAGTTGGAGTAGTGTAACAAAGACTGCATCGAGCACTGGCATAAGGTAGGTTTTTTCAACAATGACTATTTAAGGAATTAGCTATTGTATTTGTCTTTCTGTGACTAGACCCACTCTGGGGCTAGAGGGGTTGCCTCTATCCGCAGATGGAACTTTACCTACATCACGAGTTGGCGACTCCACTGGGGAGTCTTTTGTGTGTTGTCTCTTGTTTTGCTCTTGATTTGATTTTGATTGAATTACATAGTGTCTCTTGGTTTTGGGACTTATTTATCAATGTTCTAGGTCACTTGCAGAGATCTAGTAGACCACCTCACTGTCTGAGTGATAAGCCTGGTGTCTTTCAACTGCCTTTGCCTTGTTTTGCTTCTTAATTAAGATCGTCGTTGTTTAGCTATTAACAGCTACGAAGAATTGCCCTTGTCCTTTTTGACCAAGTTGTACATCGCGAATATCCTGTCATACAGCTGCGACGATTCCTGAAATCGGACAGTCACTGAAGACAGGTTTACTCTTGCAACGACATCGCTTAGTTGCTAAAATCGTGCCTACAACGATTTGGCTTTCGTCTCAAGTTTCTAGTCTAACCCCTGCGACGATTCCTATAGGGTTTCTTTTCGTAGCCCTGCCTCCTAAACAGGCCAGTGTAGCTTGTCCTCTACTGTCTCTTACATCTTATCAAGCTTATTTTGACTATGCTTGCTAAGGCATATCTTTCTTGGTTCCGTTTGTTTGAGTTTTGAGTTTTTGGGCTGTGTGACCTAAGTCTTTTAAGGTTTCATCCAGAAGTCACTTGTTTTGGGTTGCTTGTCCTTCCAAGATTCTGAACTACATCCACAACCATCTTATTGACTTGTTTGAAGCTTTTCCCTTACTGCTTGTCTTTTCTTTCTGATTGGTCTATAGTGATTGGTCATCGAACTAGTTTGATGTGTTGATTTGATTTCCATTCACTATTGAAACATAGATTACATTTGTTTTGATTAGTCAAGCTTGCATTTTCTTGTTTGTGATTAAATCCAAAAAATAAAAAACATTACACTCATCTAGCACATGAAAGTGAAAGCATGTTTGCATTAGTGGATTTTTCATGATTGAGAAATTAAAAGTCAAAGTTGAAATCTTTCATTTTCCGTCATAGTAGTTGTGAGATAAGCAAAATTGATGCGTCATGTTTCTTAGTGATTAGATTGCTTGCATGCACTGTTGTTCTTGCATTTACTTGTCATTTTTTTCATTCATTTGGAAATGAACTCCTTACCCTCATTTAGGTAGTTGTTCATCAAAAGGAATGGTTTTTTACTCATTGTAGTTGCATCCTAGGAATTGTTGAGATACATTCAGTAGGGCCTTGAAATCAAGACTTAATTCAAGATTAACAGTTAAAATCTATTGAATGAACTTAAAAACACATTGGAACCTAATTCCCACCTATCTAGAGGTCTAGGCTAGAGACGTGTTCCGGCATCATTAAACCTAGTTACTATTGTCTTCACTAAGGTTGGGTGATTCCTCCTGTTGTGATTCAATAGGTACTAGTACGGATTTCTTCTCCCCATACTGTCGAGTGTATATTGGGATACCCCACTAGGTTATCATCCTATTATCCATAGGAAGCTGAGTCTACCTCCTTACGAATCGTAATGCACCGAACATAGCATCCGGGAAGATTGATTGTCATATGGAAAGTCCTTGATCATTTCTCTTTCATTTGATCACCAAAGTGTATATGCAGTTTTGTGATTTCTTTGGTAAATCTCTTGTCTAGTACTCCAGAGTAGTCACTTTCATTCCTTTTTGACTCTTTAAAAGTAAAAGGATCATTTGAGCACTTTTCCTTTCAAGCTCAGTAAACTTCAAAAGCAATAGAGTCACCTTTCGTCCTTTTCTCGACTCTTAAAATATGAAAAGGCCAGGTTTTGTTTCAATGTCATAAAATTAACCACCCAAAAAATATTCCTAGTTATAGTTAGAGTTCCTTTCAAGGTCAATCCCAATGGCAACATTCCCAGAGTCTACCAGTCAAGGTCTCCCCCCAGATGGGAATCCTAGTCCTTTTCCTTCTTTTGAAAATGCTAGTGCTCCATTTATGGCAACGTTGTCCTTGCCTGGGGTAGCCATCAGTTTTCTCGTTTGGTTATTTTCAACCTCGGTGCTCCCAAGAGTCATGACTCCTATTCCACCATCTCCTTCATTTGAATCATGACAAGATGATTCTAGGGTTGAACTTTCACCTTCTTCCCCTGTTTCTTCACCCTCCTCTCCTACTTCGCCTGGTGAAAGTTCCAAATTCAATAACCAAGAGGCTAAGAAGAAGAAGAGGAAGATGAGGAAGAAGAAGTTATATAAGCAAGAGGCCACCAGTGCAACTATTGCTCTAAGTGCACCTCCAGTCGGAAAACCTATTGATCCTCCGCAAAAGGTTAAATTTCCTTGTAAGTTCTGCAAGGGTCACCATTTTCTTCATGATTGTCCTGGTATTCCTAGGATCTTAGAAGTATGGTCTCATGATCTGACTTGTCCCTCATCACCCTCTGAAGCTCATGTTAATGTTACACCCTCAACTGGCAGTGGTAAGAAGGGAAGATTAGATTCCCCTATAGGTTATGTTAAAGCGACCATCTCCTTCACCTTTGTCCACTTATGGATAAAGCTTCCTCCATTTTGGAAAGTCTTACAGCTCCTTCACCTCGACTTCTAGTTGGTTATTAGAGGCTCTCTTCTGACCCTCTCTCAATTGAAAAAGAGATTGACTTGGATTCATCTCTTGTCCATCATGGTCTTCCTGAGCCTGGCTATGTTATGTCTGTTTCTAACCAACCATTGGTCGAAAAGAGTGTCGACTTGGTTTCACCACCAGTTATTCACTCTATTCCAGAAGAGCATAATGATCATACTGCTCATGTTTTTCTCCTCTCGCCAGATTCTCTTGAGTCAAATAACAACCCTCCTATCCCAACTGATCAAGAGAGCCCTTCTTCGATTCCTGTAGAGCATGGGGGCAATCAGACGATACCCCCACCAAGTAGTTCTATTGTTTCCTTTGATTGGAGTCACTTGATTGCTTTTCACCTCCCATCTTATGTGCCTTTCTAGATTATAGTACATGCCTATAATAAGGAAGTATCTGGTACCCTCTTGGATGAAGGTGCATCAGTTAGCCTCATGCCTTCCACTACTTAGCAAGCTTTAGGCTCCCCACATCTTGTGCCTGTCACCTAGAATCTATTGGCTTTCGATAGAGGAACTAGTCAACCTTTGGGTATCCTTCCAAAGTTCCCAGTTACTTTGGGGGGCAAAAATTGTCTATATAGACGTGATGATCATCCAAGGTGCATTGGATTTCAGTCTTCCCCTTGGACGTGACTATATTTATGTCATAGGGGCTCTTGTTTCTTCACTTTTTCATGTGGTTTGTTTTCCACATGACGGAAGAATTATGACTATAGATCAATTGTCGTTATTTTCTCACTAGGTAGCTCATGTACAACCATCATCCCTTATCAGTTCTTGTTTTCCCGTAGTACCCTCCTCGCCATAGGTCAATTATGTGGCTACCCATTCCATATCCACATTTGTTGATGATCATGCAGATGGTCTCGTACATCATGTACTGGGGGCATTGGAACTTGATATGTCATTGGTACCTGATGACATGCATTCCTCCCAGAGCATGGTTCTTCCCTCCTGTGAAGACCTCTTTGGAGTCATGTTCTCGTATGGTCCATGAACAGGAGTCGCCCGAGGACGGTTCATTTCTTGTGTCAACCTCGTTAAAAAATGAAACAAGGGGTGCTGAGTGTAGTTTTCATCTTGTGTCAAGCTCCTTAAAAAATGAAACAAGGGTCAGAGCATATTTCATGATCTTGTGTCAACCTCGTTAATAAATGAAACAAGGAGTATAGAGAATAGTTCCCGATCTTGTGTCAAGCTCATTAAAAAATGAATCAAGGAGTTTTGAGTAAGGTTCTCGATCTTGTGTCAACCTCATTTAAAAAATGAAACAAGAGGTCTGAGGAGAATTCTTAGTCTTGTGTTGACCTCATTCAAAAACGACTCAAATATCTTGAGGATAGTTCTTTCAAAATGAAGCAACTCCCTTTTCCCAGTCGAGTCTTTCCTGGATCTTGTAATTGAACCTTCATTACATCCACCTCGTTGAATGCAATGAAGCTTGGGGGGCATGTACCTCAATCGGATTGTTATGTTGGGGGCATGTGAACCTTATTCAAGCATAGTTTTTTCATTTCAAGCTTGTGTAAACAATGAAACCGAATCCAAGCATAGTTCTCCATGGTTTGAGCTTGTGTAAAAATGAACCTGTGCGCCAACGTACCCTTTTTGGTTTGGTGTGTCAAGTGATTTCTTGCTTATTGTGTCTTTTTTCTTTTATGTAGATGTTGTGTATATTGACTGATGCATTAGTGCATTATGTATTAGGTGGACATTTGCGCAAATTATAAATCATAGACAAACATTCAGACATAAAAGCAGAGACCATAAAACATAAATAGATGTATATCATGTGTTGCGCACTGAGGCGCTCAAAAAATATATGTATATGTCCAAAACAAATATGTGTGTTCAATTTACATCGCGAGACATATGTCTCTCAAGATTCAAACCACCTGTCTAAGCAACCGGTGTATCCTATTCGACACACCCACGGTGTGTCGTTGGTACTGTCTAGGTATCTCCTCGAATCCTCTGTAATCTGGAATCCCCTCATTCAAGCCCTCTAGGTTCTGAGCTATCTCCTCCTCAGCATCTCCACCCAAAGGTGGTAGGTTGATCTCTTTGGCAGCCCTCCAGGCAGTAGGAGCGAGACCTATAGGTCTCTCAGGTCCAACATTTGCAGAGAATTGAACATAATAATCAGGGCATGCATATTTAAAATCCAAAAGCAACAAAAAATTACAAAAATTTTATCGATCGCACTGAGTATTTTACCTCTCTCATCCCACTGTTCTCCAGGAGGAAGCAACATGTTTGGGTTGCCTCTGAATTCCATCCGAACATATGGCCAATCCTCGACTACGACTTGCGAAGTTATTGGTCACTTACCTCTTAGGGGTATAGGGTGAGGAATTTCTTTGATTTTTCAATTTATCCACTCGATAAATTCAGTACCCCATGACACTGGCTGGCCACCGCCTCCTCGCGGCATCACAAGAGCCCACTGAGTAATTTGAGTCTCTTGTGGTCTTGGCCACCCCACCTGCATGTCCTGTAGTTGAAGGATTGGTACTTGCTCCAGCATAAGCGGTAACAAAATCGAGCCATAACCAAACTGTTTTGTCTCACCATTATCGCATTTGGTCAATTGTCTCTTCATGTTAAGAGACACGGCCTCCGCCCAGTCAAACATAGTGGGATTTGAACAGTCCAAGGCTAACCATAGTTGAGTTTTAGTTGCCTCGTGTTGGGCTTGGGAGCTAGCTGCCTTAATGATAGTGAATAGCAAAACCCACAATGACAAATCATTCACCGAGGTAATCTGCAGTTTCCCACTGGTGGATGATTTTCGTTACCCTGGGCACACTCTTGCAATAAGAGTGTCTAGCGAGTCCCTAGTAACTCGAGTACCCATCATGCAAGGTCTCTCCCCTCGCTGTGACAATTTGTCAAAAAATAGATGTTTGTGGCATCAAATTTGATTTCTTGTCCTCGAATGGTAAATTTTCCCTCTGTTGGATTCCACGCTTGGATAAGGTACTCCAAGAGATCCAGTTGAGCTCTCAATAGTGGTGTTAAGAAGAATTTTAAGAGCCCATAGTTTCGTAGGATATTTTGGTAATGAGGATCGACTGCCCCCATCTCATCATAATCATCGTGAGTCCATTCCTACCAACAGAAAGCCATTTGTTACCCCTGCATGCACCAAAACTCTTTTATTAAATACCATTCAACCATTTTCATCTCTTAAATTTGTTTAAAATGAAGTTTTTTATTTTTATTTTTATTTATTTTATTTATTTTTATTTTTTATTTTTTTAGTCCCGGTACTCATCGCAGCTTTTTTTAAAATAGTTGCGATGGGCTTATTTGCACAGTTCAGAAATTTTCGGGTCATCGCAGAAGTACATCACTTTCTTGCCATGATCCTAATTTTTCCCCATGCAAATTTCTTGGTCGTCGCAACCCCGAGGGGAAAACCTCTGATGACCGAGGTATACTTTTTTTCAAAAACATCTTCAAACTCCAGTCTAAAACATGAAATTGCATTTAAAATTGATGGAAAAATAGAGATAGGGATGGGGTATTTACCTGGAGGAAACACAAGAAGCAATGGACCGTTGAGTTTCCTAGAATCGATCGTTTAGTTTCACAGGTGCACAAGGTTTGAATTTTTTTTGCCACAGTGAAAAACAAAAAGTGAATTGTTTTTTACCCTAATGTCTCTTTTATAGCCTTTTTGTTCCAAATTCAAGGTTTCCTAGGGTTTTGAATTAGGGTTTTGAGCATTAGTCATGTATTTTCATGAAACAGGTCTTATGCTTGCATTTTTGTTCGTGTGTAGTGACAGGTGTTCTAAGTGCTGGTGATGATCGATGCTGAATTATATACTCAAGTAGTACCAAAAAACCCTTTCCGTGTCAACTTTAAGCTCTTTTCTGACTCTTGAAATGTGAAAATATTGTTGAGCCCTTGTCATTTCAAATTCGTTAATGGTTATGAAACGTCATGTCACTAGTAAGTTTTTACTTTTTCAGGCTGGAGACAATATTTGCGAAAAGTATTCCTTGACTGAAATGGTCAAGCAGTTCTCTCAAGTATCATTTTCTACCTTTTCGAGCTTGGGAGACACAAACATACGAAAAGGGCCCCTTTGAAGTTTTCTTTTCCATGCCTTTTTCAAACTCTCTAAACATGAAAAAGACTCCAAGTTTTACCTATGTCAGACTCATTAAACCCTGATGACATTGGACTCGTCGCCATGATGAGACCCGAGCTTCTCCTCCCTAGGCCTTGTTAAACCTTCACTAGGTTGGATTTGTCTGAAGGAAAAAATTATATTACAAGCATGTGTTATCCCCTTAAAGCTTGTGTTTCAAAAATAATTGGGGTACTCGCTAGCAATGGTGGGGGAAAAATTTGGAAATATTATGTTAATTACCTACGTCAGCTTGTTGCTCTTGAACTTCAAAACCTTTGTTTCTTCTCCTTAGGTTTGGGACATTCTCACTTCATCATTGGCCTTCCGGGGTTTGGATTATTCATTTTTCCTCATTCCATTCGATCGCTATTGTCTCTGCATGACCTTCAATCCCTTGGTACCAAAATGCTGTCACATTCCGGAGTCGTGTCACTGATATGTTCTAGAGCTTAATCCTTCTGTAGTTTGCACCCTTACATCCTCCTCTGATTCTCTATTTCATCCTTCTACATCTTGTTGCTTTCTCTTGCGTCGCTGATGTGGGAAACATTATGGCCCTCCTGCAATGGATCGCTTCCTGTCGACATCGACTCATTATCCAGGAAGTTGATCTAGAGACTCCTTTTGAGTACCTTGGATCTTGCATGCTCAATGGCAAGTTCTTCACATTTGACGATAGACTTGCATTATTTGTCTTCGATCGGGGTGATTCCATAAGTGTTCAACTCCAAATCATTCTTCACACTTTGTGGATTGTACTAGCAATACCTTGAGAATCATTAGCATTACTCGTGGTCTCTCTTGCGCTTCTTAACGGTTCACATCATTGGTCGGTAATCAAGCAATTTTCTAGTATGCTCGATTTATTCACATATTAGAAATTGTACGATGGACAAGTCATGATTCAAGACCCCAGACTAAGATTACATGCGTTTGGGTTACGTGGATTGGTTCATGATTGTATACATGACTCTTTTGATTGGATGGCTACGATCATACCTGAGTCTTTCTGGATGGCTACAACCATACCTTTATGTTCATATGGTCTTATCGACTCGATGGTTATGTCCATACCATAGACCAATTCTGTTTGTCTTTTGGATGGTTGTGCCCATACCTAGACTACATGTCTTTCTTTCACTGTCAGAGATATCAGTTGTACTTGTGTCTACAGGTTCTCCGTGATGGTGTTCCAATTTAGTTGTGGTTTCATAAATAATTTTACCCCTCCCACTCTCTCAGCCTTCATGCTTTAGGGGGCATCTATTACACAACATTTTTTCACCGATCCCACATACCCTGATCCTGGGTAGAGTCGGTCCCTGAATGGCATCTGTTTTGTGTCATACATCAAAATATGTGTCCATATCTTCCATAACACTCAAGAATATCAACCATGCTCATTAATCCTGAAGACCAATGAAGATTGCATCGAGCACCGACATAAGGTAGGCTTTATCAATGATGACTATTTAAGGAATTAGCTATTGTATTTTTCTTGCTGTGACTAGACCCACTCTAAAGCTAGAGGGGTTTCCTCTGTCTACAGAGGGAGCTTTACCTACATCACAATAATATATCAAACTCAAAAATAAAAGAATCAGGATATTCATGCACCTTATGATAGAAATGAGGGAGAGATGACACCAGAATGTTATTTATTTGAGTAATTATTTCGGGATCCACTATTGGAAATCCAAAGGTTGATTGTTCCTCAATTACTTAATTCTTTCCAGTCCCCTCAACATGATCCTCATTCTCTGCCATTTTTTCCCCTGATCAAACCACTCCCGCTAAAGTGAGAACGATGACTATGGCTCAAATTGGTCTTTGGAGCACCACTAGTTTCCTTCTTCCCCTTCTTGGGTTGTGTCACACCTGAACTATTGTTTCTAGAATCCAAGTGGAAAGTTCCTACGTGATGAATTTGTGTCTTCTTGGACTTTATGCCTATAAAAGAAGGTCCAATATGAGAAAAAGTTTCATATTTATCAGTGTTCCTTCTGCCCTTATTGGGCTTTGTACCTTTACCCCTTTTAGGCATTCATCTTAAAATAAAATCTGAAAAATGACAAAACTTTTAAATTTACAAAAAAAAGAATCTTGAATCAAATGTTGCAAATGAATAAATAAATCGACACTATGAAATTATTCAACAATAGAAGAACACTGCCAAAAAAAAGAAAGGACTTACCCCTACTGTAAAGGAAAGAAAACAAGAAAGTTCTTACCAATCTTTAGAAACGCCTTTGGGTGCAGGAATTGCAGTTAAGAAAAATCCTTTCAACACTTAATTTGTAAACACGGGGTTTCGTACACTTCAAGGCGTAGCATAGGAAATGCCAAGAAATGATATGAACCTTCTCTAATTGTATTCCTACTTCTTTGACTACAAATTGCAGAATCGAAAGGAAGATCACATGGCAATGAATACCAAGAAAACTCTGGTGCTAAATGAAAAGAATGTATTTTGTAGAAACTCAAATAAATGAAACTCTCAATTTGTCATGAACAATCTGAATCAATAAAATAACTATTTGAGATTGTCTTCACTGTGGTTGTAAGAAAGAAGAATGATCCAACTAATCAGGATGTCTGTCTTCCTTAAGATTCTCCTTCTTGTACCAAGCTACCATACTTGTACTACAACAAGGTTCCTGTACTGGAATGTTGTTCCTGTACCAAAGCGAAGCTTCTATACTAGAGGTATACATATTGGGCCTTTACTGAAGATCTTGACCTTCATATAAGAGCTTTGAGCCTTTGTACTAGAGCACTTTGTTCCTATACTCGCAATGTCAATTGTTGTACTAGAACAGAGGTTCCTATACTAGTAAACCAGAGTTCATGTACTAGGTTTCCAAATCGTTTGCAAGGAATAAAAGTGTATTAACTAAGAAAATAAATGCAAGGTGAAAAAAAACTGTAAAGTGAACCTATATAATCAAAATGAATCATTAACTAATCACATGCTCAGAAATGAAAGGTGCATTCACAGCCAAAGGAAATTTATATTGAAATAAGAAATCTTTTTACTTGGAAACTACTTTGACCCAAACATCAGCAAGCTCTTTACTGAGATGATTGTTCATTGAGTAAACTAGATATGTATCCTTATACAAATAATCATTTTAACTCAGGGAATCCGTCTGATAAATTTAGTATTAAGTCCAACAACAAGTGCAGGTACAAATCCAAATAATGCAACAGTGTTTTAGTGAAAGCTTATTGACATTAATCAAATCTAAATCTGAACTTGATTATTAGAGTATGCTTCACTAAAAATCCAAGCACTATTTGCAAAAGAATAATAAATATGCAGAAATAAGAATGACTGGCTGTAGTGAATAAAGGAAACTTTCAACTTGCTGGAACGAAAACACACTGGTGCCGGAAGCTATATGTATGATTTCTTTGTAAATAAAAAGGGAGCATGCATTTGTAGGAAAGAATGGATGGAAATAGAAGTAGATGCAAATGAGCCATGCACACACCTAGATCCAGATGACACAACTTGCAAGAAATTAAAATTCATCAGCTACAAAAGAATCCAAACATGATCTGCTTCACTAACCTTGCATAAAAATAAATCTAACACACCTTTAACGAAGGGAGAATGCGCTAGGTTGGATGGACCCTAGCCAACCAACTCGTTTCCCTGTAATGAAATACGAAACTTCAAATGCTCAAATGGAGCATCACAACGATATCGAAACAAAGAACTTCACAACTTGCATGTTCCTTTGTATTAAGTTTCAAAAAGATAAAATGTACATCGTGGATCCCCAATCCAACCCAGAAATGGCGATCCTTGGAAATTACAAATGGTAGAAAAGGTTTAATAGAAAATCACTCCCTAACATCTACAGAGAAACCATATTAAATACATACTTTGGCTCTTGGCCACAACACAAATATAACAACATGATATATTAAGCCTTTCGATTGTTCGCAAAAATTCTAAACAAGGGTTTTACAGTCGAAGTCTAGCCTTCATATCTCGCCTTCTTCTCTAAGCATCGAGCCCACCAAGGAAAATGATCTCTTAGCAAGAAATCCACACATTCTACTGAGTTGTCCCATCCATAAGCGGTGAATCAAACAAAAATTGGCAGTTGCCTCGAAAGTGCAGGAACACTGACTAGTACAAGCACGATTCCTGCACCAACCCAATATTTCACATAGATTAACACTTTGGTTCCATCGAATTACTTAGGAAAGAAATATATTAGTTGCAAAGACATTTTAATATATAAAACCTGTAAATTTAATGATTAAGTACATATATAACCTTTTAATATGAAAAACATAAGAGGAGTGCAAGAATGTGTGCAATTTGGAAAAAGTACAAGAATAGATAGGCCTTTAGGGTTAAAACAAGGGTTAATGTGGTGTGTTTGGGGTATGAGAGAGACCAAAAAGTGGGAAAATTATAGCCACCAACAAAGTGCTCCAAGAATACTCTAAGTGTCTGAGAGTATGAGAGAGTAGAGATAATTGAGAGAGCTCTAAAGATGAATTGACAAAAGGTTGTGTACTAATCCTCATAAGCCTTTTTATCATTGAGGCCTCTAATTTCTTCAATTTCCATTATTTTCCTTCATTTTCCTCTTCACATGGAACCAGTCACCTTTCATCTTCCTTTTCTCCTAATTTCTTTTATTTCATAAATAAAATACCAATTAATGTCACTTGCCTTTCCAAAGCCTTTTCCATTTCCTTTTCCAAATTCCCTTAGCCATAATAAAACAAATGAACACCCACACTAGGATGTTTTTCCCAACATTCAACTTGGAATAAGTGTCCCATGAACTTGGTTATTATTTTTCCTTTATTACCTTTATTGTATGTATTTTTAATGCAGGGATTTAGAGACCCCTCCCCCTTAGGGGAACACCTTCCTCAATGTTCAATGACACCTAAAACTAGCAAGACCGCTAAAAATAAAAAAATACTTCACATGGAGCTTTCTAACTTAGCTTGATGTTGTATTTACAATGATAAACCTGTTGAAAAACAAACTAACATGAAAAAATAATTACATGAAACCCAACTACTTATTGGAGATTTATAACGCAACTCATAGTGGTATTTACATCCATATACATATATACATATACTAAAAAGACATGCCAAAACATATACCAAAATACATCTGCTCAATCAACGAATAGAGAAGGATACATAGCCCGCATCTGATCGAGCATCTCTCATGTAGCTTCATTGGGCCCAAAGTGCTTCCACTGCACTTTAACTTGCTTGATTGCTCGGTTTCGAAGCATGAGCATCTTTCTCTAGAAAATACATTGAGGTTCCAACTATAATTCTCCTTCTGGCTCCACCTGTAATATAGACCAATCAATAACATGATCAACATCATTTACATATCTTTTAAGCAATCAAACATGGAAAACATCATGGAATTTCACTGTCAGAGGTAGTGCAAGTATGTATGCCACTGGTCCAATCCTCTCAACGATCTTGAAAGGCACATAATACCAAGGTGCTAACTTCGCACATGATCAGATCCTCAAGGAGCTCTTATTGGGCTTGATGCGCAAGTACACATGTTCCCCAACCTGGAACTTCTTAAATGACCTGTGTTGATCTGCATAACTTTTATGCCTGTCATGTGTGGCCTTTAGATTCTTCTTGATAACTTTCATTTCATGTTCCATATCTTCCAACATGTTTGATCCTATCAACACCTTGTTCACTGGATCACCCCAATTAATAAGAGTATTACAACTTCACCCATATAGTGCCTCAAATAGAGTCATCCTCAATGATTCCTAATACCCATTTTCGTAAGCAAACTCTACCAGTGAAAGATACTCTTCCCACTTTCACTGTTGATGCATGACATACATTCTCAACATGTCCTCCAGAATCATGTTGACCCTCTTTGTCTCTCCATCTGTCTGCAGATGATAAGTTGTGTTGAAGGGGTTGGCTTATATGGGCCTGACCCAGGTTCAGAGGTGATTTAGCCAAGCAAATCCCAGTACTATTGGCCCTTTTGGAAATAGTCCACGGAGTGTGGACTAAGGTCTCACCTGAAGCAGTATGGGAGGGTGCTAGAACCAAGTTTCCACACCCTAGGGATGTCTGATGGGCTTCTGGAGGTTTGCGGTTTGACCCTGCGCACGTGGCTACGTGCACTTGTTATTCCTTTGCAATCTATGATGTGGTTTTTGTGCAGCCCTACTCGGGGCGCAACTCGTATAATACCCAAGTTCCTTCCTATTTAATCTATTATTACCTAATTACTTAACTTTTCTGTGTAACATTAATAATTATTATAGCATATTCAACAATCAAATCAGTGCGCATGATAAATAAACCAATATAAACATAAAGAAGGCAATGTACAACAAATACATAGAAATAAGAATCAACTTCTTTTTATTAATCTTCAGTCCTGATTACAGACTCGACACCACCTTGCACACTCAGCTACAGGGGTCTGTGCACTTAGCTACAAACTCTACTAAGCCTCTGCGCACTCCGCTGCAGAGCCTCTTCCTACTACTACGACCCAATACACTTGGAATCCTACTCTAAGATCGAACCATTCATACTCTTCTCTCTTATTCCTTATCTATCTTTACAACTTAGAGCCTCGATCTATTTATACAATCCCATGGTCTGCAAACCATGGGTAGGCCAACATGACTTTACATTACATTACCTTAGCGTGGACAACCCTATGACTTAACCTCTACTTCGTGCTCCACGCTCGTAATTTGTGGAGTCTCACAAAACCTTTAACCAAAACTTGAGCTTTGAGCCCCAAAACATGTTGTGGGGGGATTCCATGCCCACTAGGCCCCTAACACAATCTTCGTGACTCGTCCTGAGTCACTCTGCTGGTGCAGTGATCTTGGCACGAAGCCCCTCCAACTGGTCTCGTGCTGCCCAGAGGTCTACGGTGCAGTGTTTCGCGGTTTGTTGGACCTGCTACATGTGTTCCTCCGATGCTTCTTTGGGAGGATCCACCACCTGCCTTAGCGCATATATCTCCTGCATCTGTGTGAGCTTTCCCTCAATCTCGACCGTAATGGTGAAGGCCTCATAAATCCAAGGCTAGACGTGCGCTTTGAGAAGTGCCTCTTTCTATCTTGCACCATCCACTTTTTCCTTCAATGCCCTTGCTTACTACATCTTTGCCAGCTATTGGGTGAGGATGATTGTTTGCGCAGTTCCCCTTACACTTTCATACTGCTCTTGTAGTTCGCGCACCTCTATTTCCAGGCACTGTATGTTGGGGTCCTCCTACAAGGATGTGATGACGTCAAAAGCTTTGTCCAACATATTGGTACAGTCCTGCACTGCCCATCCAATTTCTTCCAATCTTGTTTGAATCACACTAACGCACTACTTTCTAAATTCCAAAGGAGTGGAAGGTTGCGCCTTCAGCCGCAGCTCGGCAATTTGGAGGTTTAGCTCCAGCTACACTCGCGTTGTTTCCTCATGCATGCTTCAGAATTCACTTTCCAGACAGTGGATCTACATCTTTGTTGGTAGGTCTACGGAGATGGACAACTCTAGAACATGCTGATAGGCTTCATCAACTGTTTGTGTGATCTGTTGATTCTATGACACTAGCTCGTCACGTTGTAGGCTGAGCTGTTCGATGTTGATCTTCTACTCACTCAATAAGTGGATCATGCGGCCCTCCCTAGTGCGGAGTTCTATTGTGATGCCATCCTGTAGTTGATACAATGTGTCTCGCAGAAGGGCAGCCAAGTTAAGGCCCATTCCCTTGATCCTACTTACCGTGACTTTGTCATCTTCATTCTCCATTGTTAGCACTCCTTCCAGTAGCCCTATGGTGTTGGCCATCTTTGCGCGTAATAGCTACTCCACTGTTGATGTACCTTAGGCACTGTAGGTGACTACTGCTCCTTCCTATAGGGGCCACACCTAAAGTTCTTGTAGCTGCGCCCTTAGGTCCCCCAACACAATTTGTTTCTCTGTCATGGCTTCTTGGAGCACTTCCCTAGTGACCTCACAAACTGTGTCACTGATGTTGTAGAGGTCACCTTCTATCAGTGTAACCGGTTCGATGTCCAGTTTGGATGCCTTGACCTTTTTTCGTGGACCTAATCTCTCCATGACGCGGGGCCATTTTAGTTGAGTGGACATTGTGCTCGGGTCCATGCCTTTTGCTGTGTCTGTTCCCTATCCTATAGAAAAAGTATGGCCCCCTTCCTCCTACATCATGGTGGCCCATGTTGCCTACACTGTTGCTGCTTTTTTGGTGGCCTTTGCCTTCTCTACGGCTACTTTCGCTGCCTAGTGGATAGCCCTTACCTCCACGGCCACTTGTTCGTTACGCTTTAGCTGGGCCAACTGGGTGATATGCAACTTGGCTACAGCCTTCTGCTTTTGTGTTGCTGTTCTATCCTTCTCTGCCAGATCCAGGGCGCGCCACTTGGGAGGCCATGATTCTAGCACTGAGAAGATCTCATCATCAATGGTGATGAAGGGGAGCTTGGTCCATGTCTGCATTGGATCCTTTTGTGCCTTAATATACACATTATGCATGTCCGCCTTGAAGTCTACAAGGCTTTGCAGACCGTTGTACACTGTGGGGGATAAGCGTAGCCTCCTTTTGATCCACATCCAGATGCTCACCTCCATGAGCACCCAGAAGATATTTGTTTTGCAAATCCGCGTGGCATCCTTAGTAGCCCATAGTGACATGTACTTTGCGGCCTCTGGTAATTCCATTTCAATATTAGGGAACTGACTGTCCTTAGGCAGTTCCCCTGTTACCAGCAAGATAGACTAGAGAAACCACACATAGTGGAAGCTCTTGCCTTGCTCCTGGGCTTCCTTGCAGTTAGTTAGGAATTCCTCACAGATGAACTCGGCCTAGTTGAATTGGACCCCCTCGGCGCATTGTTCTGCCAGTGCAACTACCGGCGCTGGTACCTCATCTCCGCAGAATTTTTGCATTACCTTCCCGGCCAGGAGTTAGGTGGCTACGTGCACCTGTTTATCTTTAATTCTACTGATTGCATAACCCCTCTTCTTCTTTTCCAATTTGTATTTCTTCTTCATGGCCTCTGCAAGCGCCAAATCTCCACTTTTTCCAGCTATCTCCATGAGGTCCTTTCCCTTATAGGGGAGCCATGAAATCTTGTGGATAAGATGAGAATAAGCTCCTCCAGCCATAAGTACCCATCATGCACCAGGCAAAGTAGCTGCCTGATGACGAACATTGCGATAGGTGCGTGGTGAAATTGTGGAATCCATAGTAGTTGAAGTAGTCTGACCTTCTCCACACCACGCAGCCATTTCTGCAGCTCTAGTGTTGTAACTGACCCCTTCGTGCTTTGCTTCATGAGGTTCTCAATCTCTAAATGTGGGAACTTCTCACTATCCACGAGGTCCAAATCTTCAAACTTCATTGTGGGCACGCGGCCTAGGTCTGAGCCCTCAAACACAATTCCATCGGGGAGGAGCGAGGTTTGGAGTGCGATCTAAGCGACATCCAAATCCTTGGGTATCTTAGCTTTCCCTTTCCGTGGAGGGAAATAATCATGCAATCTCGTTGCAGCACACACTAGCTAGATGTCCTCTTCCATGTCTTCTGCTGCTTCTATCTCATCTATGAGAGCTTGTAGGTCCTCCTCCTCCTCATCTATCTCAATGGTGACAGCCTTGCCCTTTTCTTCCATGGAGAGTTTACCGAACCATAGATTCCGCGGGGACATGTGGACCGGTCCCGCTGCATGCTTATCCTTCTTGGGCCTCAGTGTCTGAGGTGATTTTGGAATTTCCAGCGCATCCCCAGCATCTCTGGGAACATCCTGCACCGTGGGGTTCTACGTGGCTTCGTTGACGGTACTTTTTACAAAACCCACACCTCTCCTAGTAGACGTTAGCTTGTTTGAACTATTTGTGGTTGTTTACGAACTTCGGGGCCCAAATATCACTTGGCGCTCAACACTCTATGCTCTACGTAATTTCTCAAATGTCAAACAAACAAGTGTTGTCTCATGGCTAGCCCTTGGAGTTTTATAGTTCTTTTTAAATTTGAATTCGATTGCTCCCCCAATTCTGAGCCATCAATGATTTCTTGGCAGCAAATTGCCCCAAATCTAGCCCTTAATTCATTTCTTAAATGCCCATTGCCCACTCCCTTTTGCCTTAAATTGGACATCTCGTCATGAACAGTGATACCAACAGTTACTTCCTAGCCTACCTGCACAGTAGCGCAGCCCCCCGTGTGTGGGCGCGAACCTTGTGCCATGCTGATTCCGCGTGCACCTCCCTCATCGCGCACCTCCCAAACAAACTCTTTTAGAGTCTTGTTCTCTCTTTCAACTGTTTGGAGTGCTGAGACTGTGCTTCCTACAGCTAGTCAGGTGGTCGCACCACCTGTGCGAGACTTCAACTCGCCTACCAGCATAGTCTGCGGAAACTCCTCAATGGTCTGCATGTACGCCAAAGCTGCGCATTCTACTGTATGTAGTTCACTTCGCTGGTTACTGTGTTTGGTGAGGTGCAGCCATAGCCATGGTAGCGGAGTCATAAACTCTCGGCGACAATCTTCTAATGCAGTGGTATGGTCATCTGTATCTTGATTTGTCATCCTAGGTTTATCGACGAGACATGCTTGTGTGATCTCATTTTCTAGCCTTTTGATTTCTTTGTCCATCCACATGATTTTCTTCCTTAATCTTACATGGTCTTGTTCAAGTTCGCGCAGTCTAAGATTCCCTCGTCAGATGGCTTCCTAAATCCTTATATGTTCGACCTCACATAGATGTGTGATTTTTTCCTTCTGGTCATCGCGCATTGTCACCATTATAGGGTCCAGTACCTGCAGATTCCTTTTTGTATTTCCTTCGGTAATTACAGTCTCCACTTTGTTCTGCACCTTTGGAATCATCTCCACATTTAGGGTTTTGCACATGGGCCGATAGGCCCATCGAACCACTGGCACACGTAGGTCCCAATCATTTCGTCTCGTCTAGTGATCCTTGTTTAGTACTCTGCACACCCTATTGAAGGCTTCGTCATGGAGAATTGGTAGCACGTGTTGCCTTTCCTACTGTTGTGATTTGTTCTGATTCTCTATTCTGGGGGTGGTGTGCGCTTGTGCGGGCTTTACAGTATATTTCTGTACCCATCGAGAAAGGTGGGTGCGCAAGTTGTTCTGCCCCTATTGACTGACTTGCATATGAAGCTGGGGTTTTCCAAAATGTAGGCGCATCATCATTCTGCATCCGCGCTAGTCCTCAAAATTTCCTTGATGCATACCCCACCATCGTGCGGGTGTTGCACACAGTGCCCACTTCAGCGCATCGAATTACTACTATTCTGGTACTGTGCTTTCAAATTTTCTTAGAAATTCATCCCCCGCTGAGAATCCATCATATGTCGGTAGCTCCCTTGCCTCTATTGTCATGCAACGCAGTGATCTAACAATCATGTTGTAATTAAGTGTTGTTACTTCGTGCAACCAATTCTGCCATCGCTCTATCTCTTCATCTGAATCCAAAGTGTAGGAGCTTTCGCGCTCCCATGAAATCCTTTCATCTGCAGTCAAATTCACTCTATCTTCTTCTTGCATAGTTATATTGTAAATATAATTGAGATCGTCATCATTGTCATCGTCGTGCACTGGTTCAATGTATCGCACTCCTTTGACGAGATCTAGTAGTACTACTAAATGTAGTGACTTCTTCTGAAAGATCATTTTTTGCTTCTTTAGATTTATGACTCCTTTCATATCGGTGGCCTAGAGTATTCCTAGATTTATGACAACGGGATAGGGATTGTTATCATCGACAATCTCTATCACTTGAAAATCCACCTGCACGCTCGCACTTTCAATATCGACTGTTACCCCTTGCAATCTTCCCATGGGAAAAATATTATGTTAGTTCACCATTCGTAACTGAATAGGGGACCATTATAACACATGCCTTCCCATGCATTCCCATGTTTGCGTTGGTAGTACATTCGTGTTCGAACCTAGATCCAGGATTACCTGATCCATTTCGTATTCACCTATTTGTGCAGTCAACCTCATTTCCCTTCCTGTGCGCAATGCATGCTTTCCAAGTTTCTGGACCATGCACAGTTCTTCTGACCTTGCGCACCTAGTGATAAGTTCCTTTAGTCCTTTGACTACCTTGCTGTCACGCAGTAGTTTCATGCATGTCTCCAGAAAGGTAGTGAGCATTGAAGGATCCCTCCCTAGTCCTAGTTGGTCCTTACTACCTGGAGTAGAGGCCTCTGTGAAGCTCTTCTTAGCTTCCATGAATGTCTCCTTCATGCGTTCTAAATCAAACTCAGGTTCCTTTATAGGAGCCTTGCGAATCCATGCACTTTCTTCCGGCTACTTCCCTTTATCATCTCCCGTGTTCATACTGCTCCTGAGCATCGTGTTTACATTTGGGTCTTCTTCACATGGCTCAGACCTCATCATTTGTAAATTCTGGGTTAGAGGGGGCTGGAGTACCCCCTTTTCGCACATCCTCGCTATCAGTGAAGGGCATTCTTTTGCCTCATGATCAAACTGAGTACAATACCAACATGATATTCTTGTCGGGTTTTACAATCGTGGGCATAATGCATTGGCCCTTCGCAATTGTAACAAATTATTTGTCTGTGACCCCTTCATAGCCCCATTCTGCCTCGACCCCGACTGCGCCCATGAAACCCAAATTGCGCCATCCCTACATTTGGGTCAAGTGCTTGCATTTAAGTCTGCACCCTGTAGGTAGGAGTCTGATCCATCATTAGTTCATAGCTTCGGCAGGTGCATTCATCATGGCCTACCGACCTGTAGAAATTACAAAACAATTACTAGGATGTCTGCATATACTTCTACAACAGATGACAATTATCTGTGGTGTGTTTTCCTCCTATCTGGCAGATCACGCACCATAATGCAAATGATGCACTCGACCCTGCCTGTGCCTCAGGTATTAACGGCATCGGCCCTCCTCCTACCAAGTAGTTCGTGAACACTAAACAGTGGCCCTCACCATTCCCTTGGCCTCTTCATTTTATGCACCATACTTCCTCGTGCACCTCCGACTGAGGTGTCTTGTCCTATTTCAAACTTTGCATTTCTAGACATAGATTTTGTAGTTGCATGTGGATTTGTTGGAATCCCAACCTAGGGTCTTGTATAGGGGTCTCATGCAATCTCATTTCCATCTCCAATGCTTTGGCCTAGGTGGAAAGTTTTTGCTGGGACAGCGCCATCCTTAAGTGTGGTGTAAGTGAGGCCGAAAACCAGGTATGATGTTGTGCATCTATTAACATCATATTGGCTTTGTGGATCATACTTTTCAGCATTTGGTCCAGATCCCAGGAGGTCTCACCCAAGAGCAATGTGATTTCCTTAAACCCGATGATTGGTTGTATTTTTTATTTTGGCCTGCTAAATTCCCTGTTCAACATAGCCTGGATCTCTACAATTCTTGCATTCAGGTGGTCATTAGAATGCTTGATATACCACATTAATGTGTGATCCTGCAGCATTCTCACTAGTGTAGCCTTTTTAATATTATCATCCATGATGCCCTATGCTTCCCATATTGCTCTTACCATGAACCAGAACTAGTCCAGATCTTCGTTTCCCACTCCTCTGAATATCGATAGTTTGATTGCACTCACCATACTGAACTGTGGCAGTGGCGGAGTTGGGGTGGGTGGAGATGGAGGTGAGGAGGGTGAGATGGGTGGCAGTGTGGGTGGAGGTGGTAAACGTAGAATTCGCTGCCTTATCAGACTAATCGTGCTTCTTGGGGAAACTTTCGCGAGATCTTCCTCACATTCCCGCAAGGGTGAAATTAAGGGACTTCTTTCCAACTCTTCACTACTTCCACTTTTGTAGATCTTCCCGCTTCACGTAGTCCCAAACATCATTTTATTTGTAGAACTCCCTTTTCACACAATAGCATCTTAATCCAAGTGTTTAAAGATTTAATATACTTACCTCGCAGTCCCTTGAGAAAATTTCGTTTGGCCTCACTGTAGCTGACGGTTGTGTCGATCCCGAACTCAGTGATAAATCCTCCTATTATTTGGTTGAGCCAATGGTCCACAACTCACACTATCTTATCTTCTGATGCTTCTGGGCTGCGCACTACTTCCAGAGTCCACACTAATGGTTTGTCAAACCTACACCTTCCTTGGCTATCTGCTAACTTTGTGATCCACTCATATAGTTCAGAAGGAAAGGATGCGAAGAAAATTTTGTGGATTTCCGTATACAAGTAGCGCTCCAACCACTATTCCTTAGATACTCGCAGATTTTTGTTCTCCTACACCGTGAACTCATGAACCTTCTTGTCCAACCACTCTTCAATTTCTTTCTTTGTTGGGTTCCAGTGGCACGACATTAGACATCCTTTATGCAGATCCCAGTCCCAACAATGGAACCATTTGTTGGCTTGTATGGGCCTGACCTAGGTTCAGAGGTGATTTAGCCAAAAAAATCCTAGTACTACTAGCCCTTTTGGCAACAGTGTGCAGAGCGCGGACTAAGGTCTCACCTGAAGTAGTATGGGAGGGTGCTAGAACTAGGTTTCGACACCCTAGGGATGTCTGATGGGCTTCTGGAGGTCTGTAGTTTGACCCTGCATGCACGTCGCTAACTGCGCTTGTTATTCCTTCATAACTTGTGATGTGGTTTCCGTGTAACCCGTATAATACCCAAGTGCCTTACTATTTAATTTGTTATTACTTGATTACTTAACTTGTGTGTGTAAGATTAATAATTATTACAGCATATTCAGCAATCAAATCTGTGCACGTGATAAATAAACCAATATAAACGTAAAAATGGCAATGTACAACAAATACACAGAAATAAGAATCAACTTCTCTTTATTAATCTTCAATCCCTATTACAGACTCGACAGTACCCTGCGCACTCAGCTGCAGGGGTCTTCACACTCAGCTGCAGACTCTACTAGGCCTCTGTGCACTCAATGGTAGAGCCTCTTCCTACTACTACGACCCAATACACTTAGAATCCTACTCTAAGCTCGAACCATTCGTACTCTTCTCTCTTATTCCTTAGCTATCTTTACAATTTAGAGCCTTGCTCTATTTATACAATCCCATGGTCCACGGACCATGGGTAGGCTGACATGACTTTACATTACATTACATTACTTTAGGGCGGACATCCCTATGACTTAACCTCTACTTCGCTCTTCGCGCTTGCAATTCATGGAGTCTTACAAAACGTTTGACCAAAACTTGAGCTTTGAGCCCCAAAACATGTTGTGGTGGGATTCCATGCCCAACAGAGGGCTAACTTTGTCCCCAAACCTACAAACATCTCTTTCCAAAACTTGGAAGTGAACTTAGCATCCCTGTCTGACACAATATTCTTTAGAACACCATGCAACCTTACTATATATATGATGAAGACCTGTGCTACCTCACTAGTTGAATGAGTATATTACACCAGAATGAAGTGAGTTACCTTTGTCAACCTGTCCACCATAACCATGATGGAATCATGTTTTCTAGATGTCCTCGAAAAACCTGTAATGAAATTCGTGGAAATGACCTCTCATTTCCATTATGGAATCAGAATAGATTGTAGTAATCTACCTAGATGCTTACACTCTACTTTTACCTATTAACAATCCAAGCATCTTGCCACAAACTTTGCCACTTCCTTCTTCAGATTCAGCCAATAGTAGAATTTCTTCACTGTTTTCATTGTTTTCTAATATCTCATATGACCTAAATACATCTTAGCATGAAATTCACTTAAGATAAGATTCTTTAGCTCATTGTTGTCCCACACATAGATCCTATCCCTAAATCTAATCAAACCATCTATTGTAAGCCAATACTCCACATTCTATTCACTTGCACCCTACTGCAACCTCTATCTAAGTTCCATGTACCTGTCATCCTGCTATCCTTCTTGTAAGACCTGATCATATAGATTTGTCCCATAAGAAAGCATTGCTGCTATATGATTCACCTGCACCCTTTTTCTAAGAGCATTTGCAACCCTATTATCCTTTCCCTTAATGTACCTGATCTAAAAGTTTAACTCATCGATTATGGCCAACCATCTAGCTTGGTTGGAATTCAAATTCGGTTGGTCAAACAAGTATCTCAATCCACTGTGATGACTCATCAACACAAACCTCCTGTGAAGAAGATAGTGCCTCCACATCTTCAATGCATGGATGATTGTTGTCGACTCAAGATCATGTGTAACATAATTTTGCTTGTGCTCATTCAATTTCCTTGATTCGTAACATACTATTTGTCATTCCTGCATAAGGAATCCACCAAGCCCTCTCTTGCAAGCATTGGTGCACACCAAAAACTCTTTATCTGGATCTGCAATCTTAAGAACTGGAGCATTTGTCAACAAATGCTTCAACTATTCAAAACTTGTTGCACATTTCTCTGTCCATTCAAAGTTCTTACCTTTCTTTTGCAGTGACGTGATAGGATATGAAATGCGTGAGACGTTTCTAATGAACCCCCTGTAGTAACCTGCTAACCCCATGAATTACCTTACCTCATCCACATTCCTAGGAGCTTCCCACTCCATGATAGATCTTATCTTTTTCGGATCCAATGTTATGCCTTCCCTGGAAACAACATGTCCCAAGTAATGTACCTTTGTCTTAAAGAAACTACATTTTCTAAGCTTGATATACAATTAATGCTCTCTTAGCAAGCTCAGTACTATTTCTAAATGTTTGACATGCCCTTCCTCATTCTTAGAATATATCAATATATCATCAATGATTACAATAACAAACTTGTCCAGATAAGGACACAACAAACTATTCATCAAACACAAAAAAGTAGCTAGAGCATTAGTCAAACCAAATGGAACTACAACAAACTCATAATTCCCATACCTATTTTAGAAAGAAATCTTATAAATATCTTGTTCTTTAATGTGTACATGATGGTATCCTGATCTCACATCAATCTTTTAGAACATTGTTGCTCCCTTCAACTGATAAAACAAGTTGTCAATCCTCGACAATGGATACCTATTATTGACAATTGCCTTATTCAACTACCTGCAATCAATGCATAACTTGAGAGTGCCATCCTTCATCTTCACAAACAATATCAGTGTGCCCCAAGGTGATACACTTGGCCTAATGTATCCCTTGTTAAGCATTTCCTTCAACTACAATTTCAACTCTAATAACTTTATTCTGCTCATCCTATATGGTGCCTTTGATGTTGGTGTTGTCCTTGGTACAACTCAATGGAAAAGTCCACTTGTCTATGAGGCAGAAACTCTGAAATATTTACGGGAAACACATCCTGAAACTGTTGTAAAACTAAGGACCTGCTCAATACCTCTGCATCCTCAACATCCTTACCTTTATCACTAGAAAGATGCATTTCAAATAACACACACCCTTTCCTGCGACTGTGTTTTTCCTACATAGATGTAACCATTTTAAATGATGTTTCCTTCTTCTTAACCTAAAGATCCGTTATTCTCCATTGTCATCCAAGAATTCAATGGAATTTTCATAAAAATCCACCTTGGTCCTATGAAGATATAACCAATCCATACCCAACAACATACTATATGATCCCAATAGAAGCACATTCAAATGCGCATATATAGGCATGACATTCAACTCAAATGCACAAAATCTTACCCAATAATGAACTCTTTTCTTTGTACCTGTATCTAATTGCACTAACCAAGATTCTGCATACACTTCTTTATTCAAACCACACTTATCCACCAGGTTAGGATTAACATAACCATAATTAGATCAGGGGTCAATCAAAATAGAAATAACTTGATCAAAAAACTTACAATCCATTTCGATAATAGATTTCTAGTGATTTGTCGACCTGTTATCCAATGTTGCATAGATCCATGGAATGTTCTATCGAACATCCCCAATTGCATCTGCTTCCTATTCACTGTAAATTTGATGCCTACCACCTTGATACTATGGACAATATCTCTTGAGATGCGCCTTACCACATATCCAGCACTGCAACTATCTTGTACCATCACCTTTATTCGTCTTCCCTCCAAGTTGTGACCCATGTCCTCGTCCAACTACATTAAACTTCTTGTAAGGTACACCACTCTCTTTTCCACCTACATCCTGGGGTCTTGTTCACTTTGGCTTCCATTTACCTTTAGTCTTCTCTTTCCCCTTCCAACCTTTCTAAGATTTTGTCTTACACTTTGATTGTTTATAAAAATGCTTTATCTTTCCAATGAATTCATCAAATGACGAGGCTCATCATACTCAATCTGATCTCTAAATTCTAATGGTAATCCACTAAAAAATCTCTAAACTTTGGATTTCTCATCTTTAAGGTACAAAATACCTCAACAACTCGAGAAACTTCGCCATATACTCCTCATCTGTCATTGATCCCATCTTTAGCTCATTGAAATCCTCATCTTTATTGTCATAGTACCACTTTGAAAAATATATCTTCCTGAAAATTCTCTTGAATTCATGCCAACTCAACTCCTTTGTCTTTTTGTCTCTAACCTGCTTCACATCTTACCACCAGATATCTGCTTTCCCTTCGAGGCTGAAGATAACTATTCTAGCCTTCATGTTCTCTGCGTAATCATGCAGCTCGAAGAACTTCTTCATCCCAAGTAACCATGCCTCTGCATCTTTTGACTTCTTCAGATATCCATCAAAGGTAGGTGGTTTTGCTTTCTTGAACTCATCTGGAAAATATCCCCTTTCATTTATTATATAAGGATCATAATGACAATGACCATGGTACCTATCAAAACCAGAACTAGAATAGAACTTGTGTCCATCACCTCTCCTATCAGGTGTATCCAACAACTTTCCATTTCTGATCATGTCATCCCTATCCAATCTATTCCCACTATGATACCTACTTCCATATGCCCCATTAGTCCTATCCTCCTGCCCATGAATGATCCTAAGTGGCCCCTGTCTCTGCAAGTCCAACAAACTTTGAAGGATAACTACATTAACCTCTTCTTGTTTCTCTTGTGCTTGGATGATTATGTCATTATCCTATTTTTACCTCCTTATTTATGTCTTCAGACTTCTCAATGTGTCTACTATGTTAGGAGAATTCCCACCACCATGTTGCTCATTTGATCTATAGGGAGAATCTCATGAACTATAGTCTACCATATTTCTAGTCATGTTTGCTCTTCTTCCTGCAAGTATACCATGTCAACTAAACCAAAATATAAACATAATCAACATACCTTAGTATGTTTCAGGGGAGGATATCTCATCTGCAAGATCAACCAGATTAACGAAATACATGTATAAACATAATCATATCAATATCTAGATATCATTTCAACCATTATCCAGTTACCATGCATGACTATACCATAACCATGACAATGAATGCATAATGACATATAGACACTAACATTCATAACAAATGCATATCTAACATGCACTCATGACGACCACATCCAACAACAATCACTATCATCTTCCACATGGCGACTCAATTGCAATAATGACCACAAAAAGTACATGGACCAAAAGCATAAAGAACACATATGCAACCGACATGTATGCATGACAAACACATTCTGCCCATCCAGTCCAAAGGGTGAACCATGCTTTGATACCACTCTATAACACCCTCCTCCCACATTTACCCAAGCTAACCAGTCCACTGAGGTAAAAATGGGACAAACAGTTATTCAACTCCCCAAATACAGTTAAGGAAGTGGAATCAACAACCAAAACCAAACTGACCTTTCTTGAGAGCTACAGAACCTTCAAGAGCCAACCAACCCCTCTAGGTGTCCAACCTCTGAGAGAATTTGCTTCTTGACTGAACTAGACCCCCATTCACTCCTATGAAAAACATTCCATGACTCTGGCACCCTCTAGTCACTCCCATAGCAAGGCATCGATGTGAAGTGGCCTTTTTTACTCAGTTTCGTGCCAACAACCCTATATTCTAAGCCACTTTTTTAGGGCTAGGACTAAGGCCTCTGCCCAGAATTTCATGAAATTTTCAGAAATGATAAATGACATTGAGACAAGGCTACTAATACAAAAACTTAAACAAGGACTTGACCTGACCCCTAACAGCCATGACAGGGATTCTGTCAAACACATCATGAACATGTAATTTACATGTCATATAAAACATGTGAGCATAGGGACTTTATACTTATCTAAGAATCATCAAGATCAATTGATGCCCTTTCATAATAGCTGCAATATCATCTATCAAGTCATATATTCATTAACATTTCATTTACGAATCAAAACATGATGAGAGCCATAACTCAAGCCTATCATAGATATGCTTATAAACAACATAAAACCAACATATCAACAATGATAAAAAACCATTATAATCATATAATAACAAGCACATTAACACATTATACATAAGAGAAAAATAACTCTTATTAGCATATGCAAAAGCAACCAGGTTAGGGGCTTCCATGTACCACTCGACCATAGACTGGGCTAAACCAAATCTTTCTTTAAACCAATCACCCCCATGCCATATTCCCAGCATGAATCTAAGACTTATAACAAAACCAATGAAGGCTTCATTAGGATTTACTGTGTATCCCGCCAATGGATTCCTAGTCCCAAACAATAAACATACACTACAGGTTTTACTGCAATCCTGCCATATACCAGTCAAGGGATCACTATGACCTAAACAAGCATGGATGTCTCTGGATCTCTCCACTTAAACTATGAGGAATTTTTCCATCTCCACCCTCTAGGATTTACCATGTAACCCACCATTACCGATCAAGGGATTCTTAGGCCCAATGAGAGTATTCACCTCTAGGCTTTACTGTGTATCCCTTCATTACTGGTCAAGGGATTCTTAAGCCTAATAAGGAAATTCACAACCAAGCTTTACTGTGTATCCCACTAGTATTGTTCAAAGGATTCCAAGGCCTTGTGATTTTCCCTAAGACTGTCCCACTCAATTTCGAAACCATCTGACAATCCATCTCAACCAAGTAAGAGAGAACCCATCACATCATGACTATCTGGAAACGACAAGGCAAAGATGAAAACATTGTCAGACCTGGAAAAACCCATGCCAGTGACTACAAGAGAACCATATACACACATGCATGCCAAAACTAGCAAGGAAATCATACATGCAACTTGATACCTACAAGTAATCTCGTTGTAGCCACTTCATCTCGCTCTTTCTTGCTCGATCTTGGCTTCCCTTTTGTTTTCTTGTCCTTCCTTTGCCTTCCTTCCTCCAATGCTAGAGTGCTCCAAGAATGCTTTAAGTGTGTGAGAGTATGAGAGAGTAGAGAGAATGGAGAGAGCTTCAAAGCTGAACTGACAAAAGGTTGTATATTGATCCTTAAAAGCCATTTTATCATTGATGCCTCTAATTTCTTCAATTTCCATTATTTTCCTTCATTTTCCTCTTCATATGCAACCTGTGACCTTTCATGTTCATTTTCTCCTAATTTCCTTTATTTTCATAAATAAAATGTCAATTAATGCCACTTGTCTTTCTAAAGCCTTTGTCATTGTTTTTTCCAAATTCCCCATAATAAACCAAATAAACACCCACATTAGAATGTTTTGCCCAACTTTCAACTTGGAATAGATGTCCCATGACTTTGATTATTATTTATCCTTTATTAAAAAAAAAAAAAAAAAAAAACCAAAATATATATATAATTATAACTATCATATCTATTATCATATTCTATCTTAATATTAATAGTAAATTAAATTAGAATATATAAAAACATGAATAATACAATCGAAATATGAAATATGGTAATTAAATCACAATTCTCATCATATATTTCATCTCTTTATGTATATATGACATGAACCCAACTTACAAAGAAAATCATATATACTAATGCACGGTATGCAATTACACCGAAAAATTGATAAGTTAGGTGATCTGAGACAATTTCCCAGATACATATTGTGCTTGCAAGGGCTATCGATCAATATTTTCTTTGAATTTTCAAGGATAAATATAAATTTGTACTTTGGACTTTGTAAATTCCTTCTATGGTAGAGATGTGGGATACGGATTTTGACATCATAGATATGCAAATACATAAATATTCAATAAGTCATGGAGAATGACATCATAGAACAGTTTGTGAATAAAATGGAGCCAAATTTTATGAGCAAGAGCAATCTGTCTAGCTGATTTGTCAAACATATTCCATATCAAATTACCTATCACTACGACATACAATATCTGCATTGAGCTTCTCATTGAATAGTTCGCCTCACCAACTCTGCAACAATTTTCCATTGGGAGGTTTCCCACTCTCGTCTTGTACAACAGAGAAATTTCTTGGATCATAGTCACCCAAACATGTCCCACAAATACAACATATTCCATATCAAATTACCTATCACTACGACATACAATATCTGCATTGAGCTTCTCATTGAATAGTTCGTCTCACCAACTCTGCAACAATTTTCCATTTGGAGGTTTCCCACTCTAGCCTTGTACAACAGAGAAATTTCTTGGATCATAGTCACCCAAACATGTCCCACAAATACAACTACTTATATTATCTGAAGTGATTTTGTTCTTATTATTACTTTGACAGTAAAAGAATTGTGACCAAATTTGTGTGGTTTAAAATTTATGATTCAATGAATTTTAGCTAGATTGGATTTTAGAGAGATTAATTCTAAAAATAAATTAGAAAATTTTCCAAAAAAGCGCACTTAAAAATTACTTGTTTTTTATTCAAAATACTTTTCAACTATACAAATATGAAATAAGAAGTTTTTTAATCCTAAAATAAATTAGGAAACTTTCCAAAAAATCTCACTTAAAAACTACTTGTTTTTCATTCAAAATACCTTTCAACTATACCAAATATGAAGTAAGAAGTTTTTTAATAATAATGAAAAATTAATTGAAAAACTATTTTGTTAAATAGTAAAATAGTGGAATGTTATTATTCTCTAGTATGACTAGGTAGATGTAAAAAAATTCATTGAAAGACTATTTTATTAAATAGTAAAATAGTGAAATGTTGTTATTGTCTAGTATGAAGTAGATGTTGTAACTTAATGTTACATTTAAAAATAATAAAATAATATTTACAATAACAAAATAAAAAACAATGATAGAAAATATCAATGTTAGCCATAAATAAAACACTTCAATTTCCACTTAATTTTACACCAATTTTATGGAGAAATAAAATAATTGAAAATAAAATAATAATTTACTTTTTAGTATGAGAGTGATGCAGGGGTAACCTGCAATAACCAGGATCTTTCTTCACTCATGCATATAAGCTTAAAACTAACCATA
Source organism: Pinus taeda (assembly GCA_000404065.3). NCBI lineage: Eukaryota > Viridiplantae > Streptophyta > Pinopsida > Pinales > Pinaceae > Pinus > Pinus taeda. The sequence continues at coordinate 73,416 of APFE030086955.1, forward strand.
GGGCCTTACACAATATGTAAAACTGAAAATCCACACAACAAGAATGCACATAATATTTAGAAAAAAATAAAATATTTACAAGAGAATTCATGGCCTATTCATGACCTCTCATTCTTCATTCTCACTCCTTCTCTCTCACTCTATTTCAATGCCTTTGAGGCTACATAATTTATAAAACTTAGCATGATCTAGAATCATTCAACTAAAAGCTCTAAGAGTCTACATGCAATGCATACACATGGTAAAAAGCATCTTGAGGCTTTTTCCCATCTTTTTTCCTGTTCTAAAATAGAAAATCTTTCCTTATCCCATAATGATCCACATTCACTGCTTTATGCCTAAAAACACTCCCTATTTGATTAAAATAACAAAATATTCAAAATAATCACACCCCCCTTTTTTATTCCATATTTACAAATGAAGAGGTCTTGATGCTCCTGCATCATACACCCAACCTTAAAATTAATCATGATCTCCTGATCATGTGCCTGGATCCCATACTTTATGCTGCAAGTCATCATGCGCTATTGTTTGCTGCTTTTCTCCCAGTCTCCATATCTTATGTTGCCTTGCTCCACTTGCTGCACTCTCACAGTCTTTTGTTGTCCTCCTTTTGCTGCCACTTCTGTTGCTTCTATTCCTTGCTGATGTCTTCCTCTGAGACCCTTTCAACATGATTCTTCTGATTAAATCAATTTCTTTGTCTAATAAGTCTTCAGACTGCTGACTTCTTGCTTCCATGCTTGTTTCTATTCTGACTGCCACCCGATCATCCATACCCTCTTGTCTTCTGGAACATAAAACTTCTTTTCTCCTCAACTGAGTTAAATGTTCTGCAACAATACCTGCACTCACAAAACAGTTGTTAGAATAAAATTCATAAGGCCTCAGTGCCTTATTTCCTTCTGCCAGCATTTCAGTATACTGATCCCAATCATTCTTGAGATTATCACTCAGTCTATCCCCAGTAACATCCTCTCCGCGAATGCATCTGTATTCTGGAACCTCTTTATTTTCATTCATCTTTGCCTTTATATTCTGAATATTTATCCTCTGTACTTCTAGCCTCTTCTCTAGAACATTTAACTCATGCCATAAATCTATCATCTCCTTTGAGAAGATTTCTGTGCAATCTTCAAGACTTTCACAAGCCTAGCTTCCTGTTGTTACCATCTCATAACCTGCATATAAACTCTTAGTATCAACTGTTACTTCCTTTATTTGTGCTTCAGACTGATTCACTTCTTCTGTATCCATAAAAACTTCCACTTGTGCTGTAACAGTTTCACAAGATGGCACATCCTCCTTAGTAAAACCTGTCATCACATCACAATTGTCAGGTATAAAAATACATGGTTTTATGTTATCCAGCTGATCTGGATTTACCCAATAACTCAAGAAATCATCAATGATCTTCTCCTCTGTTTCACCAATGGAAACCTCCTCTACACCTGCAAACACACACAACTCATCAGTTTTAAAACTGCAAGGCTTTTTAGTCTTGACTGCTTTCTTCAACATTTTCCTTTGAACATGTCTGCATGTGGAATCTTCAAATTCCATTCCTGGCTCAAGAACTCTAAGTCCCTTTTTCAACAAGGCAATCTGAATTTGTCTCAACCTCCTATGCAACTGTCGCCAAATCACTCTCTTTCCCTTGAGTGGAAAGAGCCATTTTCCTTTCTGCTTTTCCTAGTCTTGCAGCCGTTTTTCCAATACCTGTAATTGTGTCTTTATTTCTGCAATCTCTCTTTCTCGAACTCCTCCAGTCACCTCATCTCTGTGGCATTTCTCTAAACCTCTTCCTCTGTTTCCTTTATGACTTTTATCAGCCTTCTCCATTGCCATAAGTTCTTCAGCTATGCGTTGCATGAAGCCTCTGCCACAGCAAGCTCTCTTGCTGCCACTTACCTCACCAATCCTTTCCTCCGGATCTGGTCTTTTGGTAATCATAGTTCCTATGCTGGAACCTTTTGAGCATCCTCTACTGCTTCTGTAGGCTTCTCCCATCTGCAACTTTATTCAACCTCTGTTGAATCTTCAGGTTCTGCCACATTCACTTCTGCTTCTCCTTCCTCCCGCTGAGATTTCTTCACTATTCCTATAGATCAATACTTATCAGTCCCAAAAAATCATCACATGCAATTAACAAAAAACACTGAACCTTCAAAAAGAGCTGCTCCGGCTCTGATACCACTTGATGCAGGGGTAACCTGCAATAACCAGGATCTTTCTTCACTTATGCATATAAGCTTAAAACTAACCATAGGGCCTTACACAATATGTAAAACTGAAAATCCACACAACAAGAATGCACATAATATTTAGAAAAAAATAAAATATTTACAAGAGAATTCATGGCCTATTCATGACCTCTCATTCTTCATTCTCACTCCTTCTCTCTCACTCTATTCTCAATGCCTTTGAGGCTACATAATTTATAAAACTTAGCATGATCTAGAATCACTCAACTAAAAGCTCTAAGAGTCTACATGCAATGCATACACATGGTAAAAAGCATCTTGAGGCTTTTTCCCATCTTTTTTCCTGTTCTAAAATAGAAAATCTTTCCTTATCCCATAATGATCCACATTCACTGCTTTATGCCTAAAAACACTCCCTATTTTATTAAAAATAACAAAATATTCAAAATAATCACACCCCCCTTTTTTATTCCATATTTACAAATGAAGGGGTCTTGATGCTCCTGCATCAGAGAGATATATAATTCCTTCATTATTTAATATGAAGTTGACATATGGCATGTAAAAATAATATTATTGATATTATACAATGTGTAATTCATTCAATGTTCAAATGACATATAATATTTAAAACAAAACCATACTAATAATAATAAAAAATATCTTTAAATGTGATTTTTTGCAAAAAAAAATCGGTTTAATTTTTTTATCTAATTCATCAAAACGTCGTAGGGATTCATTGAAATCACAAGTTTGACAAGTGAAATCTTCACAATTGAAGTGCCCCAAGGGTTTTTTTGGGTGTTGAATCCATGTGTACTAAAAAAAACATTCTAAAAAACACAAATCTAAATTTGGCCACTCCAAAAAATACTTAAAGACTACTCCAAAAATAAGGTCAACCTTAAATAAAATATTTCAGTATTCATATTAAAAGACATAATTTCATATTATTCACACTTTTTGTATTTTGCATCCTTTAATTTCTTTGGTCCCTCTCGAACTAAATAAGATAATAAAATTAATAATAACAACAACACCACTAATAATAATAATAATTTTATCTTTCCTATTAAATATAATAATTTTTTTTTTTTGATCCAGTAAGAGTGGAGCCTTCCATTAATCAAGAAAAAATTACATAATATACACTTTATAAATGAAGCCAACAATAGCCACACTAGCTCTGTGAACACTCAACAAACAGCTGGGTTGACACAACCCCATACCTGACTCAAACAAAACTACAAAAGGATTGATGCTTAAACCACTAATGAACTGCTCATTCTCAAAGCTTCACTCTAGAAAATATGCCTTCCTTCCTAACCCGGAAGATAAATTTGAAAAGTTCTAAGGTACTTTCAGGTCCGCTAAACGTCGTGAATCTCGAGCAACAAAGAACCTGACAACCATTAATGATGAGGGCCCACCTAACCTACGGCCCACAAAAACAAGCCTTAACTTGTGGTTGACTTGGCAACGCAATGATCGAGCGATCCAGCCCTCGAAGATCCAACGGTCTATAACTGATTTTGGATGAACCCACTTGCTCACTCCTTAATTGCCTTTCAGACCTGATAAGAAACTAAAACCATCTTTCTATAAAAGTTTGGGTCTGTTTTGTGGAATAGCCCTTGATTAGCTTAATGACCCAACTACCGTGCGATCCAGCCCTCAACATTCCAATGGTCCAGAGTTGATTTCGGGCCGGCAACATGCACACTCTCTATTTTTCCAATCAGACCTGATGGGTGGCCTAAACCGTCGCTCTATAGTTTTTCGGGTCCGTTTTATGGGGTATCCTTCGTGCAGCTATCCGCCCAAAATCCGTAGGATGCTGGTGCTCACTGCCATCGATGGTCGGCTGCCTGTCAACCTGCCCATTGTTTACCCCTTACTTCTTCCCTGTTATTGGTTCACTTTCTACTATTTACATTGGTCTATTTACTGTTTATCTTTCATAAATTGAAAATACTCCCTGTCTGTGATTGCCTGCCTGTGACAGTCCTCGCACAGATTCCCTGAGAGTGTCGACTCCCACGCATAGCTTCTGTTATCTCTTGTATAGAGCACTCCCTCATTATCCAAACGATCCGCTAACCTGTTGGTTGTTCTGTGCACATGAAAAAATCTGAGTGTTTCTAGGGGTCTCGAGTGGGATTTTATATGTTGATAGAACTGCAATAATCACCAATGATTTGACATTTTTCCTGGCACTGTGCCATTGCCTATCTTTTTGACCGAATTAATTGTCAATTCAGAGTCTGCCTCTATGATGGTATTGTGTAAATTGGATTCAATCGATATTTCTAGGCATTACTCTAAGGCCATGAGTTCCGCCATATTATTAGTGGCATTCCCCAAAAGACTATGAAAGATGACTTTTATGTTTCCCTGCTCATCTCTTATGATCCTCCATAACCAGCAACCCCAGGGTTTCCCTTGGAGGATCCATCTATATTAAATTTCAAAAAGCCATGAGGGGGCGATTGCCAGAAATCCTTTCCCACTGTTGTATGTCTTACAATCTTGCTTATGCCCTGGGGGACAGGTGATTGGAGACCCAAATGCAAAAGAATATGGGCATCCTGATTTAGAGGAGGGTTATCGGGGGGTTGCTTTAGAAGGGTGCTCACAGTTTCTTTGAGTTGTCTTAAGATCTGAACTATGATGCTCTGGGTTGAGCCAGTTTTGTTCTTGAAAATCCTATTGTTGTGTTCTTTCCATACATCCCAGATCAAAAAACCTAGTACCAAAGTCCAGCCTCTGTTGACTATTTGATTTTTTGAGAAGTCGTTCCTCCAATTCGTCAAAGTGTCAGCGATGTTTTATTCGTCCCTGTCAGTTTGTCGAAAGATTGAGGCTACCCAATTCCACAAGGTAGAGGTGAATGTGTAGAGGTTGAGTAGGTGATCCATCGTTTCTTCTTGTAGACCACATAATTGACATCTAGATGGGCCAGCTAAACCTCTTTTTCTAAGATTTTACCAAGTCAAAATTTTCTTATGTTGCACCAACCAAATGAACAATTTGATTTTCATCCAGTATGGGTTTTGCCATAGGTCCTTCCATATCTTATCAGGGTTTGGAAAGTCAAGCCCAGTGGCAATTCTTTTGGCTCCTTTGAGGTTGAAGTTGCCTCACTATTTCTTCCCCATCTTAGTTGGTCAGACGAGGTTGAAGTCAAAATCTTTCTCTATTCTAGGATCACTGCAAGAGCTTTTGTCTGGGCCTTCAAAGGGGTCCCTTCACTGTATACTAGTTCCTTCCATGTTCTCCATTTTCCCTTGTCCCTTGTCTAAACCCAAAAGTCACTTACCCTAAGCAGCCCTTTATTTTCAGTGTCATTCTTGAGAATGTCTGGTTCTTCTCTACATAGGTTAGGCTCCTGCTGCCAGTTATCCTCCCAAAACCAAGCTAGGTTTCCATCTCTCATCTCCCAGAAACTATGATTCTAAACAATGGCTCTATTCTCCCAAGCATTGTTCCAAATGTGGGAGCCCTTGATGAGCCCTTTCATTCGAATATGATCCCTTTCTTGCTCGTTATTTGCATACTTATTTTTATAGAGCTTGGCCCAAGGGGTTCTTGTTTCCTTTAGAAATCTCTACCAAAGTTTTTCCCCCAAAACTTTACTTAGGGTTTCCGGGTCATGAAGTCCCAAACCTCCATGGGTCTTGGGTTTGCAAAGCTTTTCCCAAGCTACCAGAGCCCATTTATTTTTCTCTTCCCCTTTGCCCCAAAGAAAATCTCTTTGGATGTTCCTAATGTGTTGTAAAACTCCTTGTGGAGAAGGAAGAGCTGAAAATATGAAGATGGGGATGGTTTGCAGGACAACCTTTGTAAGCACTAATCATCCTGCTAAATTCAAAGATCAGCTTGTCCATTTTCTGATTTTGTCCTGCAGTTTATTAGTCACTGGTTCCCAAACTTCCTTACTCAGAGGTTTGTCGGTGAGAGGTATACCTAGATATTTGGAGGGTACTTGATCTCTTTGAAAGCCGCAAATTTTGGAGAGATTTCTCTGAATAGCAATGTCAGTATTAAAAAATAAAATCTTTGATTTTGTGAGGCTTACCTCTATACTAGCAGCCATATCAAAATCATTCAGGATTTGTTTGAAAGCTTTAGCTTCCTTGACCGTGAGTGTACCCTGCAACATGGTGTCATCCAAAAATTGTTGATGAGTCAAGGTGTCCCCATTTGGGGTTAGTTTGAGACCCTGGATTCTTCCTTCCGCATTGGCTAATTTGATCGTTTTGCGTAATCCTTCCATAATGAGAATAAAGAGGAAGGAGGAGAGTGGATCTCCTTGTCTGAGGCCTCTCGAAGGCCTAAATTTTCTAGATGGAGAGCCATTAAGTAGGATTGAAAAAACTAGCTATGGTAACAAGGGCCATTACCTATCTTATCCAGCTGTGGTCGAAGCCATACACTTTCAGTACTTCCCTGATGTACGACCAGCTTGGACTATCATAATATTTCACTAGGTCAATCTGTATGATCATACCCACTTGCTTATTACTCTTGAGAGAATGAACCACCTCGTGAGCTTGAATGATGTTATTGAGAATTTTCCTTCCTTCCACATATCCAGTTTGCTCCTCAAACACAAGAGTTGGAAGAAGGGGCTTGAGTCTATTTGCAATTACTTTAGAAATAATTTCGTACGCCACATTGCATAAAGCTATGGGTCTGAATCTATCTGGTGTCACAACTTTTTCCTGCTTTGGAATTAAGGCTATGAAAGATGCATTGAGCGCCCTCAAAATTGTTTTAGATTTTCTTGAGTCCTCCACAACATCAAGGATATGTTGTTTGACTATTTCCCAACATGTTTTGAAGAAGTCTACATTGAACCCATCTGGGCCTGGAGATTTCCCATTTTTCATCTCTTTGATGACTTCATTAACCTCCTCTTCAGTCACTGGCCTGTTGAGATTGTAATTGTCTTCCCTGGTTACTAGTTTTGGAATGTACTGTGTGAAGTTATTGATAAATTGTGATCTATCTAAGAGAGGCTCCTCTGCTATGCTTTGAAAATGTTGTACCAGAGCAGATTCCATTTCTTTTTAGGTACTTAGCTCTTTCCCTTGAGTATCTCTGAGATTTACCATCCTGTTATGTACCGTGTGATCCATGGTTGACTTGTGAAAAACATTATATTTATTTCCCTTTCTTTAATCCATTGCACTCTCAATTTCTGTCTCCATAAGATCTCCTCTTGCTAGCATCTGTTTTCCCATTCCTATTGAAGAGAGTCAGCTTGCGTTTTCCTTTCCTCGATAAATCCATCTATGATGAGGATTTGGTTAATTCTTTGTAGTTTCTGTTCTACTTCTCTTTTGGCTTTGAAAATATTGCCAAACTCATTTTTGTTCCATTCTTTAAGCCCGAGTTTGATGTGTTTCAGTATCTGTTGCTACAGGAACATTTTCGTGCCTTGAACAAGCATATCTTCTACCCACCATTTTCCAATATTAATGATGAAGTCAAGTTGAGTGAGCCAGACATTTTCAAACCTGAAAGGTCTGTTCCTTGGAGTGCCCATAAAAGAAGCTTCAGGTTGGATAGGCCAGTGATCCGAGCCTCCGAAAGGAAGGATTAAAGCAGTCAATTCAAGGCCAGTGAGAAAGAGGTCCTCCGAGATTATGAATCTATCTATTTTGGAGGCAACTTGAGAAGCCCCTCCCCTCTTATTGTTCTAGGTGAAGGTGCCATTTATTGCCTTCGTATCCACCAACCTCATGTCGTTTAGGAAGTTCTGGAAGGCAATGGAGCCTTTGACTAGAATTTTGGTCCTGCATTTTTTTCTGTGAGAGATCTAATCATATTAAAGTCCCCTCCAAGAATCTAGGGCATAACAGGATGTCTCTCTCTCATCTCCTCCAGTGAGGTGAGAAGCCTGAGTTTGTCTTCAAGATTTTTAGGACCATAGACATTTGTGATCATAAAGAGTTCCTGGTCACCCAAAGGTTGGATAACCATCAAAAGGTAGTTCTTGGATGCTTTAGCATCCAGGATTCCAAGTTTCTGGGGATTCTAAAGAGTGAGAATCCCTCTGCTGCGTTGTTTGCTTTAACTTCTAGATACTCGTACTTATAAGCCATTTGTTATGTATCTCTCTGATTTCATCTATTGAACATTTTGTTTCCTGTATAAACACCATATCTAATATTTCTTCTTTTATTCTATTGCTGAGATTTCTTTGTTTTCTTTTACTTCCTAGAACCCTAATGTTCCAGGTTGTGAGCTTCATTATGAAAGGTTTGTAAATGAGTAATTAGTAAGATCTTTCATCTTGCCTGAGTTAATCATGAGTTTCCCACACTCTGTCAGTAGCTCATTCTGTCTCTTCCTTTTTTCCTGCCTGGTTTCTTGGAAGAGTGTCCTGATGTTACCTCCATCGGTTTTACCCCTTTATTTTCTTGGTTATCATGATTCCTTTTGACTCTAGAACCATTTTCTTGAGATACCTAGAGGAAGAGTTGTTGCACTCTATCAAACCCCTCTTGTGGTAGAGAATCAACACCTTTGGTGGTTCCCTACTCCAGGAACTTCTCTAGATCAAGATTCTCCCTCTCAAGAATCTCATGTAGTTCATGGTCCAACGTACCAACTTTACTTGGGGTCATCTCATGGTCCCTGCCAAGTTCCATAGTGCTTGGAAAATCCTCCTTTAGTTTGTTGTTCTCATGTATGTACTCCATGCTATCATATTTTCCTTCTCTGCAAGATTATGCTCCAGTGCCTGGTCCGTTCCATTGTTCCCACCTTCTTCTTCTAAAGTCTTGAAACTATTATGACTTGGTTGCTTATCCTCATTAATTTTCTTTTGGTACTTTTTCCTTCCTTTCTCTTTGCCTCCCACCTTAGTAAAGCCCTCAGGATATTTGCCTGTGTTGGTTTTCATATTGTCCTCCAGTTTGTTGAGTGGGCAGTCTCTGAAGAGGTGCCTGTGTTCATGATATTTATGACATCTGAATGGGACATGTTCATAGTCCACTACCTGCACCCATTATTCATCATATACTTCTAGAATGATTTTGTCCAAAAGTGCTCCCGATAGGTCCATTTCTACACATATGTGGGTGAAGGAGGTATATTTACCTCACAGAGTCGCATCTGATATTTTTAAAAAATGACCTAATTTATTTCCTATGGCTTTTAAGGATTCTAGCCAATAATCTAAAGGTAGGGAGTAGAGTCTTATCCATACCAGTACCGATGTGAATGTTTCTCACTCCAAGACAAAATTTATCAGCCACGGTCACACGTCGAGGCCTGCAACAGCATAGAAATATGATCCTCCTTTGAACACTTTGTCTTTACCCTCTAGGTTTGTGAAAACCACTGTGAAGAAACCCTTGGACCCAAGATGAAGGTTTATTTCTCCCCTTGGTTTCCTTTGGTTTCTTATCCATGTGTGTAGATCCTTCTTCGCTGGCCATATTCCTGTAAATTTGCATATAACCGTGTATGCCGCCATGTGATCCCTATGCACCTATAGTGCTGGATCATTTAAGACAACCCGGGGTTTAATAGTTGACCTGGGTTTATAGAGTCCTGTCACAGTCTTGTGCTTAGTTCTCTTACTGTTGTCTCCTGTTCTTTTCTCTCTTCCGACTTCCTCATGATTCTCTTCTTGTTCATGAGATTTGATGCTTTCTAGTTTTTTTGTGCTTATCCTCTCCGTTTCTACCTCCATTGGTTTCTTGAATTGATTTGAACTAGCCTCCTTACTTCTATTCACAACTACATGACTGTAGGAGGGAGTGGAGCTCCCCCCTCCTTGCCCCTCCATTTTTACCAGCTCGCACCCATCGCTTCCTATTCAAAACCCTCGTTCCGCTTCCTCAAGATCAGCTCATTAAATATACTAATTTCATTAATCCTAATAATAATAATAATAATCTTCTTTCTTCTTTTAGTAAAAAGGTAGCTAATCTTTCTATTTTTTCTTTTGACCCTCTGATCTATAGTCTTTTGGAGAAAGGATTAAATTTTGCTCTTGCTCCAAAAAAACTCCTCGTGGAAGAAATTATTTGTGACATTGAATATGGGATAAGGGACTTAATGGACATCACCAAGGATATCATCAAACAAGACTATGTTGTTGCCCTTAGGAAGGAAAATACCCCCAATAACAACATTAGAAAACAAGAATTTGATGCTCTCAATTCTTTGAGCAAAAACAAGGACATTGTTGTTCTCAAAGATGACAAGTGTGGAGCTGCAGTTATCCTAGATAAGGAGGATTACCGGAGAAAAATGTTGGATCACCTTTGTAATAGTGGATGATATAAGAAAATTAATAAAAATCCCTTAAAGAAGATCTCAAAGACTATGGCTCTATAAAATCCAGTTGCTTAGTTAGCTCCTTTACTCATAAGCTCATCAAGAGTATCCCTCTTACTCCTGAGATCTATGGACCTCCTAAGATTCATAAGGAAGGGGCTCCCCTGAGACCCATTTTCAATGCTATAGGAAGTGTTGGGGCAATTATATGAATGATATATCGCCACAAATTAAATCATCAACCAGGTAATCATAATAAGTAGAGATGATACACTATATATGCCAACAATAGGTAATTTATCTAAGTGTATAGTGGAAAAGGCAGTAACTTCACTCATACCAATCTTAATTTTGAAAATTTGAAAGAAATCCAATCGTTACTAATAACACACACACTTTCACGCATTAATTATTGTATTTTTTACTGGTACCAAAAATCATTAGTATAGGTATAGGAAATTATTTAGTACAGGTACAAGAAACTATGTACTATAATACTAGTTCAGGAATTATGTTTGCTATATGAAATGAAATAGTCCAATGAAATCTGAATAAGGGTATGCTCTCTACTACTACCGTTTAATCTACACAACATTCAAATTCACAAAATAACATTCACGAGTCTATCTTATCAATTAAACAAACTCTTTCTTATTAAAAATAAATCTAAGACATTTGAATTCCACACACACAGCTAAAACTTGAAATTCTAACAATCTTAAAAGCTCACATTTCTATGCCTATCTAATCACTCTTGTAACATTGGATCAATCCTTTGACTTATGATCTTAAACCACACATAGATAGACCTATGAGAAAAAATTAATTTTCTACGAGAATGAGTGAGGAAATTTTCTACAAAATAGAATAAATAATTGATTAAATTTCGACAGAAATTAAAGATAACTACAACTTAGAGCACACAATTACTGAATGAAATGCTAACTACAAAATAAATAATAGATATAGAGATATATATATATATATATCTATATATATATATATATAATATATATAATATATATATATATATATATAATATATATATATATATATATATATATATATATCACCGGGATGATGTTGGTGGGCCCTTGCCAAGACCAACTAGTGGCTTATAAGAACTTATAGACTACTAAGATAAAATACAAAATATCATAACATCTATATTTGCATTAGTCTTTGAAAATTGAAATTACAAATTGTTCTTGAAAATATTTAACATCATAAATAAATATTACATACACATACACAACATGAACTCTTTGTTTCTATTACTCAATCAACTACCCTCAGATGATCCCCTTCACCATCTTTAGGCCCTCTTTAAATAGAGAAAAATAATCTGAGATGCAAAGAGATCAAATGCATATATTCGAGAAGGTTTTCTTGGTCTTTACGTCCATGGTTTCATAAAAATAGAAACATATCATTACAATCTTAACATGTCACTTCAAATATATAAGAAGACGTCTTATTCAAAAACCACATGCTTAATTTGATCAGTGTGAGTACGTGATCTCCAATAGTCATGGTACCGGAATGTTCCAATACTCTATTACAAGTACCGAATGAGCAATTTGCGGTGCAGGTACCGGAAGCGATATATGGTGCAAGTACCAGACAATGAGTGAGTGCAGGTACTAGACAACAATTGTGTGGTACAAGACTACTGACAACGGAGTATTTGATGGAGTTTGGTCATCACCGAGATCCTTGTCTAATAAAATTCATCATAGTCCAATTAGATACTTAGAGCAAAAAAATAATTATTCTAGCTACTAAGAAACCATAAAACTATGATTAAAAAGTCTTTATACCTCATGTACACTAGAAGGTCAACAAAGCATATCTCAAGGTGTACTTAGAGGAATAATTGTGGATTTTCAAGGCAAAAATAGGTGTAAGGGAGGAAAAATTGGATGGCTTCAGACATCAAAATGTAGGCTCAACATTCCCCCATCATTGTCTTATTGCATCTCCCCATGCAATCCAAAACTACAAAATTATTTCTGTCACTATCTAGTTTACATGTCAGTTGTTTAGGCTAAGAGGTCCAGCCCAACTATCTCCATTTTAAGCTTTTTCTTGTTGACTCTGGTATATTTGACCAACTAGAGAACCCTATTCATCTTCTCAGTCAGCTCTAATTTCTCATCTTACAGTTTCTGGTGTCGCTCTTTGAGGAGGGTATTATCCCTCTTGATATGGCCATCTAGTATTTTACACTCCAACACCTCTTAGTTTTAATTTTTCAATTTCATTTTGAAGCCTTTTTACTTTCACCTGAGGTTGAAATATACTTGAGGACTAAAATTCTTGTCTTTTGAGTTTCTTTGCATCTAATCGTTATTCTATCAAGTCCCTCAAGGTTTCTGTAACTAACTCCTCTCTTTCATTGGAGACTTCAACAAGAGCATTGTCTACTCACGAGGATGCAGGGATGTCCCCTATCTTCTCTGATGCTTCCTTAATAGAGGGGACCTACTTCACCACGCCTCGTGTAACTCTTTGGTTGATGGTTGAAGTTTTACTATTCTCAGGAAGATACTCTTCAGGATGTTTCTTATTCAACCGCTTCCTTTTTATCAGAGTTTGTACTTTCTCCACACAATTAGGTTGTTCTATTATGGCCTTTGGTATGCCTGTCATAGGTACTTCTTCACCGGTGTCTTTGGTGACTCGAATATCCCTCTGTGTCTTACCCTTTTTCTTAGGTTTCTTTTTCGGTTTCAATGTAGGCTCCTCTTTTTCCTCTTGAGGCTCATTAGGTGTGATAGAAGGTGTGACATCTTATTGTTAAGAGTCTTTACTCTTTTCCTTTCTATCCATTTTTCTAGGTTTCTTGCTACTCTCCCCTGCCTCACTAGTCATAAGTTTTGGGTGATCTCCTATGGAGTCTTGACGAGGGTTTACTGAAAATAAATCTTTAGTAAGAAAAATTTTCCAATTGCTCTTTCTCTTCCAAAACTCACGGACAATTAATAATTTCATGAGCCCATGATGGTATAAATTGGCTTCTAGATTTTTAGCCATGGACTTAACCCCTTTTGACATCTTTTGTAAAATTTTCCATAAGAAAAATGGAAAATTGACTTTAGGGCCTCCTTCAAAATGCAGTAATAATCTAAGATTATATAAAAAGGTGAAGGAATATCTACCTTCACATGCCAAAAATTTTTGCATACTGGAGATCATGGTCTAAAATTCGGGCTTAATCCCACTACTTGGAATTCCTTTTGATCGATTTGAAATTGAGTAATATGCCACCAGAAATGGTTGCCACAACTGTCAGTCGAATGAAATGCCCTTGAAGTATTTATACACACTTTGGAATAGCTATGTTTCTTCACCAATTGAGGCCTCATCCACTACCATCTTAAAGCTTCCTAACTTGACCGTTTTCCCGTCAAAATTATGAGCAAATACCCAAGACACTTCATCCTAGAACCCACTAAATTTCTCCAGAAAAAAAATCCATCTAGCTTGTTCATATTTCATTTTACAAGATTGATATTCTTGCGTCTCTTTATAAAGCTGGAAAACTAGCTCATGCCGGTCAACCCCCACACAAGTCTTCAAAATAGAGCTTTAGAATTGGAATCAAGGTTTTAGTGCCAGAAAATGGGTACCAGACACATACACAATGGGTGTGGTTTCAAAAAGGGCTGATAAATATGGTTGGCATGAGAAGAAAAAATTATGGAAAATGGCAGAATGTGGAATCATGGTACTTTAGATGTCGATTCTGGCATATGATAATAAGTGGCAGATAATGTTCATAGAGTGATAAGGTAATGGGTCGTAGATCAGAGTGTTAAGGTAGAAAATAATCAAATGACTATATGTGTAATCATTCATAATGTGTGTGGCCAATCATGAGGGGAGAAGTGGATTGTTCTAAATTATTGATAAGATAATGATTAACTAACCATCATGATAATTAGGAAAAGGGAAACACATGGTAGGTGAATAATAAATAGAGTTTGGTGTAAGGATAATGTACATGAAATTAAAACATTTTAATTTGTAATTTAAATGGCTCTTAATTAGTAAGAATAAATACTAGTTACTTGTTTTCTAATTGATGATGATATTTTATTAAAACCAAAGACAACGATTAAAAAATTATTTTGATGTGCAGTTTTCCGTACCAATACCAGACGCTTGCATTTTCTGGGTCTTTCGTAATTGGATATCTCACCTGATGACCAAAGTGTTCTGACCTTTTGTTGTGAATTTCTTCATACTACAGATGATAGCAATACTTATTATTTCTAATTACCGTACTACAAATTGTTGATGCAAGAATTAGTTGCCAGGTACAGGAACAAAACAATTGTTGTTGTCTACAAACTATGTGAATCACAGAGGTATGAAAATCTTTTGAAATTTCAACAGAAGTGGTGCATAAAGAGGAAAATTTGTTCATCATGTCTCAAGCTCCGTAATAGTTTTTACCAACTTGGAGGTAAATTGAGTTCCCTGATTAGTCACTATTTCCCTTGGTAAACCTATAAGAAGTAGTCATCAATCGAAGTTATACGAAGTTGAATATGAGGCAAAGTAAGGCTGAGAGTTTGGAATGATCTAGAAGAGCCGAAGTTGATAAGTGTCAATCTAATGTGCTGAAGGAAACTGAAGAGAATGAAATGAAGATGTTGAAAAGACCCCAACAACCAATCCCCCATGCCTGAGGTTTTGCATATCCTCATGCAAACAAGGCAAGGTACTGAAGAAGTGAGGAGGGTTGTTGAGATGGATCTAATACAAAATGGGACCTGAAAAACAAAATAATGGAACTAATGAGATGAATACTGAACCAAAATAAGACATTTATTAAAATGATGCAAAGCTAAAACAAAGCATAGAATAAATTTCAAATCACTCATTACATATGATTTCATCAATCTTTAACAGTTTTATGCTCAAGAAAGAGAAACCTTTCATAAATTTAAGGGGTTCTCCTTCTTTGTAGGTAGGAGGATTTTATGATCACAACAAATGACGAACCACTGAAAAAATAGTTATTACTAACCAAATCCAAAAGTCTTATAGTCATCTAAGTATTACAAATAAGCTTTGCAGTTGAATTTTATTAATTCTTTGTGATCATAGGTCCCACTTCTAAGGTAATTAAATCTTAGATATAGTATGAAAAACCAATGATAGAGGACTCAAGGTTACCTTAAATCCATTCTTTAGGAGAAAATTTATGGAGTTAGTTTTTACCCTTGACTTCATCCACACACACTTCCATTTTATTGTAACACTATAGAGTAACCATCATGCATGTAGAAAAAAGCCCTGGTTTGGTTGACACTTCTTTAGGAAGAATGCCACATTGCCCACGAGCATCGATATCCCTGATGGGCTTTCCTAGTGGTATTGCAGGTCAGTACCCGCTTCCAGCAGGCGTCCATAGCCTCGACGAGTAAACCTCTTGAACTTATTTTACACTAAAGGCTCTAGTCCCATGTTTCCTACCATTTTAGATTTATATTATGAACATTTATTTTGCAATTGGTAGATGGGGTGTTGAAGTTTCTAAGTTTACTTCGCTTAGAAACCCTCCATGCACTTTATCTGATTTTCTCTTACCTACTTGTTATTTTTCCTTAACAAGTTATTTACAAGGTAAATATTGAAAATAAACATTAGTGCATGCTCAACATATTACAAATCGGCAACTAAAAGAAACAAGAACAAACACACC
>APFE030086955.1:90309-105081 GCA_000404065.3 Pinus taeda
GTCCTACTCTGGTGCAACACTCTTGTGCCTTTCACATTGATGTAGCCTGCTAGATCTACATTGTCTTGGGACTCCTGCACTATAGCTCTCTTTGCTGCTTCATCTACATCTGTCTCTACCCACTCAGCCAATCTCGCTACTCCTCGTCGGGGCTCCCATAGCAAGGTCTAATCCAAGAGGTTGGGTACCTCAAGGATCTTGCCCCTCATCACTTGTAGTCTACCTGACTACAACTAGATGTCTCCCCACTTCCACTCAAGTGGCGCGTGTGCACTCATGGCATAGTCATCGTCTATCAAAATTTCCTTCTCTGCCCATGTTGGCATTGTCTTAGTCTCGGAAGACTCTCCCTTACTTTTCTTCCTTGGACATTGGTCGCATAATGACATAGATCCCCACAGTGGAAGCACTTGATCTTGGAGAGATCTTTCTTCTTTTGCTTCTCCTACTTTCCCTCAGATGCTAGGGCCACATCCTCCTCCTCCTGCTTGACCTTGACCCATTTGCTGCTACTACGTGTCTTCAACTGCCATCTGATCTCTTCCTGGTGAAGAGCTACCCACATCTCCTCCCAAGGTAGGAGATTCCCTCTGCCTAAGATGCTCTGGACAATCACTTCCCACTCTTATGAGACACCATTCAGGGTTGTCCTCACCATAAGCTCCTGATTTGGTGTCGCTCCTATAGCAGTCAAGTGATCTCAGATCTCATTCAGTTGTTCGAGGAAGGAGTCAACCATTTAACCCTTCTTCATTTGATATGACCTTGTCTGGTTCTCAAGGAACATTCTTCTCTACACAGAACTATGTTGCTATAAGTTCTTGAGAGGCTCCCACATCTCAACTGTCATTTCCTTCTCGGCTATATGTGGTACCACATGATCCTTGACCCCATCAAGGATAATGCGCTTGGCCCTTGCCATCACCTCTTCGTAATTTTCATTATCATTTGGTTTGATTGGGATAGCTATCGTCTTCAAGGCAAAGTTCTTGACACGATTCTTGTCAAGCATTGATAAGATTCTGGCCTTCCAGACTGCGAAGTTCGATGCTCCGTCCAGTCTATCTTGGTCCCTTACCCCTTGTAGTGCCATGAGGCTCCTCTACTTCCCTCCTCGAAGTTTTGTGTTTGACTCCTCTGAGTCTCTACTTCCCGTTTGGAAGTTCTCTTCTAGACTCCCTCTGAGTCCTGATTTCCCTCCTGGAAATCCTTTTGCTGCTTGTCGAGATGCCCCCTACTCTGTTCATCTTGTGCAACTGCATTGCTGACCCAGGTTACTCGGCTAGAAACCCTCAGTAACAACTCCTCTGGCCCTACTCTGTCAGGTATTGTTCTGATTATAGTACTCACTAGCTCCACTCTGCAATATTCTTGCAACTTTCTAGACCCTAGCAACTGCCTCTCTATTAACTCTGTCAACCCCTCTCTGCCCCACGCTAGCTCTACATCACCCTGGATGGATCTGCATCAGCCATGGGAAGCCTTGTGTCAACCCTTTGGCCCTCTACGTCAGCAACACTTGCCTCTCTGAGGCTCTATGCAGTTCCCGGCTTCTTCTGCGTGGCTCTAGCTAGCTTTGCATTACACTTCCTTCGCTTCTGCGCTGCTAGAAACAACTTTTGTCACCTCGTGACAGTTGTTTTCTGCTGCTATTCTCCTCTCGGTTGATGTCTTTTAGTCCTCCTATGATCTCCAACTTGGCTCTAATACCATGTTGAAGTTTCTAAGTTTACTTAGCTTAGAAAGCCTACATGTACTTTATCTGATTTATTCCTACCTACTTGTTATTTTTCCTTAACAAGTTATTTACAAAGTAAATACTTAAAATAAACACCAGTGCATGCTCAACATATTACAAATCAGTAACTAAAAGAAACAAGAACAAACACACCACATGACACCATTATTTTTGGACTAATGTCCTTGGAAAAAACCCAATGTGGGAAAACTAGTGTAGCTATCTAAGGGATTTCTTATTAAGCAATATCAAAGTACAATCTAGGTGCCGAAACTGGCCTACCCAATAGAAAATTTCCTTAGTAGCTATACCTCATAATTTGAGAGAAATATCCTAGCTAAAACCCCTGAAAACCCTTCTAGCAGCTTCTCAGCACAAAACTACTCTTGCAACCCTAGCATCTTCCCAATCTAGACTGCATCAGCCCCTCTCTATCTCACACTAGCCCTGCAACAACCTTTCTAGGCCTGCGTCAGCCCCAGGAGGCCCTGTGTGAGCTCTGGGAACCTCTATGTCAGTTGCGCTGGCCCCTCTGGTGCTCTGTGCAGGACTTGGTTGCCTCTACGTGGCCCTGCATGAGCCCTTGCTAGCTCTATATCACCCTCCTTGGTTGTTGTGCTGCTCTCCCGGCACAATCTCTACCTTCTCTATTTATTTGTACTTAATGCCCCTCAATTGCTCTCCCGATCACTGATTCTATCTCTCTTAGCAAATCCTGCTCTAGAGAATAGAATGACTGATCATCTTGTGTACTCTCCAAGTGACCCTCAAGCCTCCTCTTATACTTTTCCTGTTGACATCTCAACGGCTGAGATTAAGTCCCTAATCAATGGCTAATATTAGATTCGGCTTGATCCATGTCTTTTGGACCACTCTAACACAGATTCATATTAATACACATTAATATTTTATTTTCCCTAAGTTTAGACTTAGGGACTCCATTAAAAATATTTATTATTTTAATATCTCCTTATTTGTTTAGAATCTTCCCAAACCCTTTCTAGGTATTGGAGATCTCATGTGCCACAATCTCTCCACCAAATTTTGTGGCTAGAGAACATCCGATGCTACCCCAAATCAACATTGGGGAGTAGCTTCAGAAAACCCTTAAAGGCATAGGATGATACCTTTCAGAGTGCTTTGATTACCTACACAATGTCTTGGACACATAAGGTACTCAAACGACATAGCATGAATGAGCCATTTTTAATGTGAGATGGATGAGGCTACCAAAGAATAACCAAAATATAGTGAAAGGCCTACTAATCAAAGTTTTCATGTTTTTAAAGTAGTGTTCCACTATGAACAAAGACTTCATCAACTCTCTTGCAAGTCTTAATAAAGATGCTTAGCGATCATGCTTTGGTGTTATGGTTATAGTATTCAAGTCTCTTTCTCATCGGGATCATTGTATGGACCTCTTAGCTTTGTATCTAAGCTGTGTTATGGTTATTGTATTCATGTCTCTTATTCAAGTATCTAAGCATCTCAAATGAGCAATATCCTTGAATCCTGTTTTTTCTTGCAAAATAGCAAATCGGTACCAGAATTCTCGATACTGGTTAGATGAAATATGGTATTAAACAATTGGTATGCAATACTAGATGATGTTTCTATGTAATGGTTTCCAACTTTACCTACAATTCCAAACATAATGGTCATAGCTTGCTTTATTGAAAGGAAAAACTAGAAACGGATCTAACTAAAAAGAAATAATAAGTGGGAAAGAAAAGTAACAGTTGAACCATTTTGCAGTTGGAAATAACACTATGTGGCGATCCTCATTAAAATACAAAACAGTTGAAAGAGATTCCAACATCAATATGCAATCAGAACATATATCTCCCATTTTCAACTAATTACTTTTTAACTATTAACATCTCTACTTATTGAAAACAAATGAGAAAGATGTTGCACTATATGTTATAACTAAACTAACCACTATATGCAACATTTATTTATTTATTTATTATCATATTCTACTTGAGAAAAATAAATCCATGTCCTCAAGTATAGGAGTATTTCCAATGTAACCATGTGTGTAACAAGTATAAAAATTCATTTATATTAAAGTTTAGAATATAATATTTGATGCATACCTAAGTATGAAGAACCAATTGTTTTAATGATGATGTCAAGAAGTAAGGAAGAATGACGGAGTAGTATGGCCTTACAATTGCTTGAAATCAACCATTAACAAAATCAAAATGCTCTTGTTTTACCTCATTATTTTTCTCATTTAACATATTCTCCTTTACCATGCCTTGCAGATCTTCTAACATTAGATGATTATCCTTTTGTGTGCTTAGGGGACTATAGATAGGCATGTCGAAAATTCTTCAATCTCAGTTTCTAATGGTTGCTCTCCATTGGATGTGGTCCATGATTCTTTAGCTTCTTCAACAATATTGCAAGGGTGAAGATATTCCTATGATTCATGGATTTGTTGTTCTTTTATCACTTTTGGAGAGGTAGATAAATTCTTAACTGTTGTCAAGATTTATTCTTCCTGAGAAGAAGATATCCCAGTTGCTCCTAGAATTTAAGAGAGTTCTTCCAAACTCTTTATCATCCTTGAATATTTCTTTGCGGTTTTTAATCTTTGTCATGCTCTTGGATTAGTGGATGGAATTCTTATTAAAAATCCTAAATAAATAAGAAGGAAACACACTTGAAACAAAGGCAAGAAAATTAATCATGTATTTGAAGTGCCACCATGCTACTAAGACCCAATTGTCACCAAATTATCTATTCACACAAGTTAGGATTCTTTTCTTTCCATGAATCAATCTAAATGAAAGTACACTTGCAAAGAAAAATAAAGAAAACTGAGGCTTTAGATCCTACCTTTAATTCTATGCATATGAAAAAGAAACTAGAGAATCAATTAGAGACAACCAGACTTTGGAGAAACCCCACCGTAATGGACACATGGCTCTTCACTCATGCGTTACTGTCTTATCTCTGCCCTTATTTCATCCTCAATATCACTCAAAAACCACCAAACCATTACCTATTACTGTTTACATCTCCCCGAAAAAGACTCCAAAAATGTTGAGGCAATTATATGAATGATATATTTCCACAAATTAAATTATCAACCAAGGAATCGTAATCAGAAGAGTTGATACACTATATGTGTCAACAACAGGTGATCTATATAAGTGTCAAGGATAGTGGAAAAATACAGTTACAAGGCTAGAGTCAAGTGCACAATGGTGACAAAATAGTTGACTACCATCCCCATAATGTGTTACTCTACAAGTTAGATAAGTTATGTGTTCCTAACGGTGAGAAAATATAGTTGATAAAAGAGGATCACACCTCTAAGGTTATAGGGAATTTTAATGTAGGGAATATAGTGGAAAACTTGTGATGATTCGTAAACTATCAGGGATATTCCAATAGACAGTTTGCCATAACATATTTGATAAAACTAAAGTTAAAAATACGAAATCTACAATATTAGGGTATATTTATCTTTATATTTCTGGATATATAGATTGTTGTTTATTAAGTATGCACGAAAATTAAAGGTTATGCAGAAAATAGAGAAAAGTGAAACAAAAACTCACAAAACACATTTGACATAAGATATATCCTAGGAAACCCTTTCAAGAGAAAACCCAATTGGAAGGTGAGGTCACTCTTCTCTCTTTCTCTAAACAAAAAATAGATGTGAGTACACAAAAGTAAGTCTTGTGGCCTATGGGTGACTATAGTGCACAAATACTCTCTGTATACCCTCTCCATATCCCTCTCTACTACTCTTCTTGTCTATACAAGTGCACTCGAAATAATGGAAGCCCTTTTCCTCTGTGGCCTAGTTATAATATAGTCTGATAGTATACCAATGGTTAGGTTTGACTACCACAAATCTTAACTAGAGTTACAATATGTACTCTTCTATAGTACTTATCATCATAATCGTGTATCTAATGCATTTTCCATGAGTTATGGGGGATAACAAGGTATCCTTTCAAATTATGATGGCCAAAACAAGAAATTCAACTTATGATTTGCATAACTTTCATATACTAATTCTGATTGAGGTGATTATTATGTCGTTAGAAAGGCATCTATGTGTAAAATAGGAAAAGAAGGTGGAAGTCTATGGTGACAATTTTTTACCCCCAAAAAATATTGTTTGATGTCTCAAAATTCTCCCCAAATATTTTAGACCCCAATTTGCCAAACTAGGTCTCACTGGTAAAAATGGTCAAGTGCATTGATTCCTCCACTTTTTCCACTATGAAAATAATGAGATGAATGAAAAGAAATATAATGATGCAAACTAAATCGTGAAGAGGAATGTTCCTTGGCCTAGGATGTAAGAAGAGGTAGTTAGGTTCATAAGAGAATGCATGCATTTATGTACTAACAGACCTAGTAACATGAAACAGGTTCTATATAATCCCTTTCCTATACCCACTCGTCCTTAGGGAAGAATTTCCATGGACTTTGGGGGAGCTTTACCAACAACTAGGAAGGGTTAATTGATATATTCAATCAGATGTGTCCTCTAATGTCCTATAAAAATATCATCAATGGGAAAGAAGTAGAAAACTTGTCCTTTGGATAGGTATGGGTGCACTTTGGGATACCGAAGGGCATTATTTTAGACCAAGACATAATATTTCTCAATGCATCTTGGACTACATTATGGGACAAGATGGACTTAAAGTTAAATAGGTCTACAAAATTCCATCCACATATATATGGGAAAATAGAAGTAGTCAGCATGACTTTGGTGCATCTTTTGACGGGTTATAATCCTAAGCATATGAATACTTGGGATGCAAATATTGTATATATACAACATTCTTATAATTAAGTAGTCTACAACTCTACTGGTAAGTCCCCATTGGAAACATGTTTTGGATATTTTCCACCTTCACCTTTGGATATTTCATATGGAAAACAATGAGAAGTGAGGGAGGATCTTACAAGGGATGCCTTAAAGGCATACAAAAATGTTGAGAATATTAGGCAAATCCATCTATAGGTATAGGAGACACTGAAGAATTCATAGGAAAAATACAAGTCCAACAATGATCAACAGAGGACAAAGAAGTCATTTAAGGTGGGACACAATGTATGGTTACAATTGAACAAGGAGATGCTATAGGTTCTAGTAATAAAGTCAAGGCTTTGTTATATCGCCCCTTTGAGATACTAGAAAAGGTAGGAGATAATGCATATAGATTGAAGCTATTCCCATACATGTGTATTTATCAATGGTGAATGTATAGAATTTGAAACTCTATGAGTATTCCATGCTAGATCAAGAAGAGGAACAAGTCCTAATATATGTAGAGGATTTAGTACAAGATGCTTAGGTAGAGTTAATAGAGGATACAATTTTGTAGAAGAGGTTTATAACTACATGATACAGATAGCATGACCTTTGGAAGATTGGGTTGAAAGGACAACTTCAAGAAAAGACTAAATGGTACACTTAAGAGAAGGTGGAGTAATTATTTCCGCACCTCATCTAGTAAAAGATTCTATGGACCAAAAGTCTCTAAAAATGGGGAGGTATAATCCATATTGGATCAATATATTATTTTTCATCCATCTTGATGCTTTTAGAGTGGAAAATTTGGAGGAATTATTATGGTTGTGTGTTATTATTCTAAGTGAGAAAGAGAGAGAAGATTGTGTGAGAGGGAAGAGGAAATTACAACAGATTTTTTGTAGGTTGTATCTCTTCATTTAGATGAATAATATAAAGGAAACATTGGTTGTTTATCTATGGATGTAGCCCAAATTGGGTGAAACATGTATATCTGTGTCTCTCTTGTTTTATGTGTTTTTTGTTAGTGTTTCTGAAATATTTTATGTGTTTCATTACTCTTTTCATTCATTTCTAACAACTGGTATCAGAGCCAAAGGTCTATTTGGCTGATAAACTCGCAGGAAATAAGGGTTCTTGGTTTGAGTGGGATTAATGGTGGAAGATGGTAGGTTTAGGGTTGAGAAATTCAATGGCCAAAACTACCAAATATGGAAGATGAAAATGGAGAACTATTTGTATCAAAAATATTTTTATCTACCATTGAGAGGAGAATCAAAGAAGCTGAAAAGTATGCCAGATGTAGAATGGAAATTATCAATAGAAAGGTACTTGGAAAAATATGACTATGTTTGGCAACATCACTGGCATTCAACATTTCAAAGGAAACAACAAAAGAGGATTTAATGTCATCATTGGCCAAACTATATGAAAAACCCTCGACCTCAAACAAGGTATTTCTTATGAAGCGTTTATTTAATTAGAAGATGTCGGAAGGTGGATCTATTGTTGATCATTTAAATGAATTTAATAAGGTTACTAGGAATTTGAGTTCTTTAGGGGTAAATTTTGATGATGAAATTAGGGCTCTGTTATTTCTATGCCCATTGTCAAAATTTTGGAATGGCTTAGTCATGGCTATTAGTAACTTTGTCTCTAGATCTAGTACTTTAAAGTTTGACGATGTTTTTGGTGGCATCCTTAACGAGGAAATGAGATGGAAACACTCCGATGAGACATCGAATAATGATTTTACTGAAGAGGCTATGAGAAGGAAAATGAAAAGAGGAAGGAGCCCAGGAAATCATAGTAAGTCAAGAAAAGGTAGATCCAAATCCAGATCATTGATAGTGTGCTGGAAATGTGGGAAGAAGGGACATATGAAGAAAGACTGTAATCCTCGGAAGGGAAACGAAGGAGACACACAACAAGAAAACAATCAAGAAGCAAATGTAATAGGTGATGTGTTTCAATATGATATGATTCTTTTATCAAAAAATATTATTGATGCTTGGGTAGTAGATTCAGGGGCTTCATTCCATGCCACACCTGATAGAAAACATTTTCATGACTATGTTCAAGGAGATTTTGGACATGTTCATCCGGGTGATGATAAACCCTATAAAATTATTGGAATGGGTAATTTTTTTATAAAGTAATAGAATGGAAACAAATGGCTATTAAAGGAGGTAAGACATGTTTGAGATCTAAATAAAAATGTAATTTCAATAGGGTAGTTAAGAGGTGAAGATTGTGTAACTATTTTTACAAACAAAGCCTAGAAGGACACTAAAGGATCCGTGGTAATAGCAAAATGAGAAAAGGTTGGTACATTGTATTTATGCAATGGTATTTCTAATTTTGTTAATGCTTTAACCTCCATAGGAATAGATATGGCACTCTGGAATCATATGGTCAGGCACATGAGTGAGAAGGGGATGTTGATTCTTCTCAAGAAATTTGTTGTCAAGTTTGAAGCATGTTGATTTGGATTTATGTGAAAATTGTGTTTATGGAAAATAGAAATGAGTTAGATTTATTAGAGTTGGTAAGGAAAAGAAAAATGAAAAATTAGGGCTTGTGCATATAGATGTATGGGGACCAACTCAGGTATCATCACTTGATGGCTCTCGCTATTATGTTACTTTCATTGATAATACAATTAGAAAAACTTGGGTTTATTATATTTGAAATAAATCTGATGTATTTGCTACTTTTAAGAAATGGGAAGCCTTGATTGAGAATGAGACAAGAAAGAAGTTAAAGTGTGTCGGATAAAATAATAGAGGTGAATATGGCAACAAGGAATTTTACAACTACTATTCATAACATGGAATTCGTAGAGAGAAGACAATTCCAGGAACACCACAAGAAAACAGTGTGTCAAAAAGGATGAACAAGACAATCATGGAACATGTAAGGTGCATGAGATTATATGAATGATTTCCTTTATAATTTGGGTAGACATTGTAGATATTGATGTTTATCTAATAACCATAGGGCCTTCAAGTTCCTTGGATGGTGGTATCCTAGAGGAGGCATGAACAGGTAAAAAAGTAAACTACTCATTTCTAAAGAAGTTTGGTTGTGAAGCCTTTGTCCACATTAATAAAAAAAATAGAACAAAGCTTGAGGAAAAATAAAAGAAGTGTACCTTCATTGGATATGGTGTTAATGATTTTGGTTATCGCTTATATGATTATGAAAATCACAAAATCACTAGGAGTAGAGATGTCATATTCAATGAGAAGGTCTTGTGTAAGGATTAGGTGCAGGGAAATAAATAGGAAAAAGAAAACAAATAATACATAGTGCTTGATGAGATCACGAAAAAATAAAGCTACCTAAAAATCATAATGATCAGTCGCAACAACAACAACAACCACAATAGAAATAAGAACCTCAAACACCTGAAAGTGGTGTTAGAATATCTACCAGGATAAGTAGACCCCCTAAACAATACTCTCCATTCTATTATGTATTGTTGATTGATTCTGGTGAACCAGAAGGATATGAAGAAACAACGAAGGTAGAAACCAAGAACAATTGGGAGCAAGCCATGGAAGAAGAGATGTACTCCTTGATGTGTAACTAGATTTGGGAGTTATTTAAGTTTCCAGCAAATAAAAAAACATTGTAGAATAAATGGGTTTATAGGTTGAAGGAAGAAGATGGAGTTAAAAAGAGGTATAAGAATAGACTTGTTGTGAAGGGGTTTGAACAAAATAAAGATATAGACTTTGATGAAAAATTTTCTCTTATTGTTAAAATGACTTCAATCATAACCATTTTAAGTTTAGTGGCAACAAAATATTTGCATCTTGAATAGTTAGATGTAAAGACATTCTTTCTCCATGGGGATTTGGAGGAAAATATTTATATGAAGCATCCAGAAGAGTATGAGGTCAAAGGGAAGGAGAAATTAGTATGTAGGTTGAAGAAGAGATTATATGGCTTAAAACATGCTCCGAGGTAGTGGTGTTTAAAATTTGACATGTTTATGTCTGAACAAGGTTATACTAGATGTCATTCTGACCACTGCGCTTATCTCAAGAAACAAAATGATGGAAGCTATATTATATTGTTATTATATGTAAATGGCATGCTTGTTGAAGGATATAACATGCAGGAAAAAAATGTGCTTAAAATAAAATTGACTTATTCATTTGCAATGAAAGACTTGGGTGCTGCAAAACAAATCCTTGGTATGAGAATAACTAGAGACAAGAAAAATCATAAATTAACATTGTCTCATAGTGAGTACATACAAAAGGTGTTGGAAAGATTTAATATGAAAAATACAAAACTAGTTAGTACACCTTTGGCTAGTGATTTCAAACTAAGCAAGGAGATGTGTTCCAAGACCCAGGAAGAGATGGATTATATGTCTAAAGTTCCATAAGCATCAACAGTTTGAAGCTTAATATATGCAATGGCGTGCACAAGGCCTGATATTGCACATGTAGTGGGAGTTGTGAGCAGGTATATGAAAAATCCAAGAAAAGAGCATTGGATGGTAGTGAAGTGTATTCTCAGGAATTTTAGAGGTACTGCTAATCAAGTGTTATGTTTTGGTGGTTAAAAAATATTCTACAGGGATATGTTTATGTAGTTATGGTAGGTGAAAGAGATAACATGAGGAGCACCACAGCGTATGTGTTTACTGTAGGTGGAATAGTTGTCAGTTGAGTTTCAAAAATGCAAAGTGTTGATACACTTTCAACAATGGAAACAGAGTATGTTGTTGTTATAGAGGCTTGTAAAGAAATGATTTGGTTGCAAAGGTTTATGGATGAATTGGGTAAGAAGCAAGAGATGGATAAGTTATACAGTGACAACTAGAGTGTCATTCATCTTCCAAAGAACTCAACATTCCATTCCAAGACTAAACATATATAGCTCAAGTACCATTTCATATGACCAGTTTTGAAAGATGGATAGTTGACGCTAGAAAAGATACACACCAGCCATAATCCTACAAATATGTTAACAAAGGTTGTAACCAAGGAGAAATTGAAATTCTGCTCAGTTTGAATTGATCTTCAAGTATGATGGTGAAGATGAGAAACTCACAGGTTCAAGTCAGAGCATTATCCAATAAGTGAAGCATTGGTGGAGTTTCTATAATCAGTCTCCAAGTGGGAGATTATTAGGTGTAGAGCCTGATTATCTTCTTGACTTAGAGGTCTTGTTTTACCAGAGTTGGACCCTAGTTCCTAATGGGATGACAACACAACCTGTAGGATCATCATCAGGAGGGTCTAGGGGGGCGATGGTGATCCATTTTATGAGCCCCACTCCCCCCCTGGGTGGGGTTTCAGGGGCAACACCCCCAAAGAAAAAAATAGATGAAATTTTTCTTTGTGAAATATTGTAATTTCGTAGTCAAATTATGATTTTTTGCCCTAGAAGAAAACCCCCAATTTATATGAGGGAATTGTATTGTAGTTATGTATTATTATTCTATGAGAGAAAGGGAGAGGAGACAATGTAGGAGCGAAGAGAAAATTACAATAGATTTGTTGTAGGTTGTATCTCTTCATTTTATTGGATAATATAAAGGAAGAATTTGTTGTTTCTCTGCGGACGTAGCCCAAATTGGGTGAACCACATATATTCCCGTCTCTCTTGTTTTATGTGTTTCTATGTTTGCATTTCTACAATATTTTATGTGTTTCATTGTCCTGTTAGTTAATTTCTAATAAATTCCATAATCCACGCATTGATACCTTTCCAATGGTGCATGAATTCCCTCAATTAGTGTTTGTATGAGAAGGTTGTGCCTATCAAAAGTTGACCTATTGAAATTGACCACCATAATTCGAGAGGATGTCATATCAGCCCCCATTAGTCATGAAAAAATAAGCTATCCATGTGATTATAATGAAGAAGACTCTAGGAAAGTCCATATTTTATATCTAGTTAAGAGTTGAAGGAGCCAAACTTAACCACTAATAGGCTATAGGGTTGTGTTATAACTAGGCCATTAGGAAGAGAAAGGGTTCCATCCATTTTTTAAGTGCATTTTTGTTTCTATAAATGAGCAAAGTAGCTAAGAGTGGATAGGGAGAGAGAAGACATAAATGATTTGTGCACTATAGCAGCCCATAGGCCATAGGTCTCACTTCTTTGTACATGCATCCATTTCCATTTAAAGAAAGAGAGCATAGAAGCCTCAACTTCCTGTTGGGTTTTCTTCCAAAAGGGTTCCTTGGGTTATACATTAGAGAACTTTTGAGCTTTAAAATGGGCCTCCTAAGAAAAATGTACAACCAAAATATACTTTATAGAAACCAATAGGATTCAACATGATGATGTCAACCATGGGGGATGATTCACCATTTTTGGGATAAAAGAGTAAGAATATTAAAAAATAATAAAACTATTTTTTAAACTTGTATTTTCAACTTATCTCTTAAGGTTTTACTCAAATTTCGAGCAGTTTACTCGTTGAATCCAAAATTTAACTCCTCATCCAAGGATTACCCATGTTGCATATTTTCGATGGAACCTGCTACACAAAAAATGACAAATAAATGATAAAACGTGATTGCAATCATGTTTTTCACATATATCTCATTTTTTGTGTAGCAGATTCCATCGAAAGTATACAACATGGATACTCCTTGATTGAGAAATCAAATTTTGCATCCAACGAGTGTTCCCACTTGAAATTTGAGTAAACCCATAGGGAGATAAGTTGAAAATACGAGCTGAATAAATAAATAAATAAATAAATTCCCTCTAAAATTTGATGATGTAATCTAATCTTATTTTATTATTTCCACTATTATTTTATAATTTTCTTAGGAGGTCCATTTTAGACCTCAAAATTATCCTAATGTCTTATGTTAATTTATGGTTTGTGAGTTTTATTTTGTTGTTCTTTATTTTATACATATCTTATCTATTGCATGCATAAGCATAACACAGTGATTAACAAATCTAGAAATCT
Organism: Pinus taeda; assembly: GCA_000404065.3. Classification (NCBI taxonomy): domain Eukaryota; kingdom Viridiplantae; phylum Streptophyta; class Pinopsida; order Pinales; family Pinaceae; genus Pinus; species Pinus taeda. The sequence continues at coordinate 103,798 of APFE030086955.1, forward strand.
AAGGAGAAATTAACCCTCTTAGTTTAGATTTTGGATTATCTAATGGAATATCCATAGTAGTTTACGAAACAAAGCATGAAAAAACAACATGAGAGAGGGAGAGAGAGAGAGGATGTTATGTGAGAGGCATATCTATGTCTATTTTGAAAATTTGATGCAAAAATTGTTGTTATTGCACAATGATGATGGTGCGAAAATCTAAGGGGAGGAAAAGGTAATGCCCTAGATTTGTTACCCACATGATCCCATATAAATAATGTATATACATATATGAAGCATGGCTACAAACTAGACAAATGTGATTTGTAATTGTACATTGAATGAAAGTATATATACATCATAAATTGTAGAGAAGGGAAAACAATGGAGGACTATGAGTTCACAAGAAGGGGAAAGAAGGGGGTTTAGGAGGCTAAGTGGAAAGAATATTATTTTATTGCTATCTCAAGTCCTTAAACTTGCTTAATAATTATTATTATCCTTGAAAATTAGTGGTCAATGTGAGATACATGTACTTCTCGAGAACATACTTGGTTTCCTTCTTGCATGCACATATACTTTGTGATTTGTGGGCATGCAAGAAATTACTTTCCTTCATTCTTCCTTGGGTTTTTGTCATTATTGAGAAAAATTAACTACATCTAACAATCCATGAAATCCTAGCAAAGAGATTTTGTAAATAGCATGTGTTGGAGCCATGAAGGAAAGTGGAATAATTTAAGTAATTATTTAGTAGCACAGGGGTTCTCATTACTTGGGTTGTGGAGCTTGAGGGGAAAGATGTATGTTGGGTTGGGATTGTTGTAGAGGAAATTAACTTGTGAATTTTGGTAATTGAGTTGTATGAATAGAAATAGACCCAACCATAAGTAATTCACAATTGTAGATTCATAGCTTTAAGTTGAGGGTGGTTTTTGTTTCAAAAGAATTAAATGCAATAAAAAATGTGGTTATGTAGAACATCATTTTCTATAGTGAGTTGGTGAATAAAATCCAAAAAGTTATATGTTCTTGAGTTATTTGTAAATCTCTTAAATTATTATGATTTTTGTTATACATTGACATTAGTTTTTAGTCTTTTCATTTCTAACTACCTATATTAATATTTATTTATTGCATCTGAAATGTTTTATAATCTACTATAACATAAATGTTATCACTTGACTAAATAAATAACCATATATAAATGTGAAATTATTTTAAAGATATTAAATTAACTTAAATGTTATCTCTTGACTAAATAAATAGCCATATATAAATGTGAAATTATTTAAAAAATATTAA
>APFE030086959.1:10434-36259 GCA_000404065.3 Pinus taeda
ATAAAAATTTAAAAGATAAAAGATTAATTATACAATGTTTGAATTATTATATAGAAAACAAAATTATGGTATTATTATAATAATAATATTGAGAGGAGTGAAATGATAATTTGGATGTATAATGATGATGAGTATGATGACTAATGCCTAGTAAGACTTATATAGTCTATCAAACCTTAAGAAGGGAATAGATTAAATAGGGTTCTTTAACATCCTATTTATATGGGAAAAAAGAAGTGGGAGAAGGTTTCCAAATCACCATATTTTTTTATGAATTAAAATGTTAAGGTTGTTAAAGGACAATAACTCTAGTGGAATCTAGCGGGTTTAATTCCCCCTCCATATGAGTTCTAGTATTTGAAGACATGTTAGACTCTTTGGAAAATTTTGAACAAGATGAATGCCTGATTAGTAATTCCTATAAGCTTGAATGGGATTTAATGTGAGTATAAGGTGGAAAATCTAAGAGAAAGTGCTTTAATGTGATTATAAGATGGACAATCTAGGAGAAGGTGAATTTTATTACAAGATAGACAATCTAAGAGAAAGTTCTTTAATGTGAGTACAAGATTCAACCCTCCTAGGCTTGGTGGCAAACTCTTTCATGTGAATATAAGATGGACAATCTAAGAGAAAATGCTTTTATCTTCAACCCTCCTATTAATGGTGACAAAATCTTTCATCCCAAGGTGTTTTGAGAATTCACCAATTCCTACATAAGTGAAAAACTCTTTCATCCCACGGCGTTTTGAGAATTCACCAATGCTTAATTTCACTATGAAGCTCATTAGAATTGGTTCTAATATGGGAAATGTTCATTTTCATCTTGACACTAGTCAAGACAGAGAGATACGTTTGGTTTTCCAGATTGGGGTGATCACCTCCTCATAATATTGCACTTTCCTTTTTTCCCTCCAACTCTTTATTTTCCCATAATTTCTCTTTAAATTTGGAAACAATATTATTTTTGATAGTATCTAAAATTCTGTAATCTGATCTTCTCTTTATACCCCAATGGTCTAGCAAATATTGGGCATCCTTATGCCATCCTCACTTCAATCGATGGTGGAGGTTTTGGCTAAAGCTAGAAGCAATTTTAGGAAACCCATTTACATCCATATTGTATAACTTCTTCTTATATATAGGATATCTAGTGATTAAATAAAATATTGAAACAAAATTAAAAGTGGAAAGTAAATTATTTATAAGGTGAACCCGTGCCTTTTTATTGATCTCTTGTGATACCTTTTCACTTGGTAATGTTCTTTTAAGATTTTCCAATGAATATGATTTATATGATTCCATGATACATTTGGTAGAGTATAATTGGTAATGTTTTTGAGTTTTATTTTTATTTTCATTTAACTAATAATGTTTTTAAATGAGATTTATTTTATTCCTATTTTTATTTAATTGATAATGTCTTTATATGATAGTTGTTAAGATATAATTTAGTGTAATGGTTTTAACAACATTTTAAAATTAGAGAATTGCATATTCCACAATTCAGAAGAATGATTAAAATGAATTCAAATATTCTATAACAAGTTCAAAAATGTAAGACATGCAACAAGTTAATATGTAAGACTTAATGTTTTCATATGAAATTTTTGGGAAACACTTTTACATTAATGTTTATTGTGATTTATAATTTTGTATAAATATTAATTTTACTGTTGTGGACTAAGCTATGACAAGGATAATTTTGTTAATATTGATAAATATGTACAACCATTCAAAAAATAAAAGTAAATTTAAATTATATGACTTCATGAATATGAGTAACTTTATGTGAATATAAAGGTTTTTTGTTACATTTTAGACACACTAAGGTTTAAATAGTTAATTAAGGGAGGATAAAGGAGTTTGGAACCTTATTTAGTGCTACAATGGCAATGAAATATAGATATGACCAATAAATAGTTGTAATGTGTGGGCAAATAAATTTTGGTAGTTATTTTATGTATTATTTGTCTTTTATACTTGTCCTCATAATAGAATCTTTTGATACGATTAATGAGAGTAATAACCTGACAATCATGGCCAAGATTAACGAGTATATTCTAACAATTATTTCCTTATATTAAAATATTATTTATTTAGTAATATCTAACTGTTATATTATAACGGCTAACATTTTTCTCTCTGTCTATTTAACTTGATGCCAATATCTGGTTCTTCATCTTGTTCTAGTGATGAACCACACTGGATGGTTTGAAACATGTCAACAAAACTCTAATGATGTGATTTTTACGAAAAGTTTTCTTACTTTTCATGATCATGGCAGAGTTTGAAAATGCAATTCCAGTTGATGTGAATGATGGGTTCAAATATAAAATGGATTCAAGATGATTGTTGAGCGTAAATCCTAATTAATGGTTATTGGATTTTCTTTCTTTGAGGATGTTGAATTTTGAAGATGGGAAGAATGGAGATAAAAGCCTAACCATGGACATTAAGAAAAGAACATCAAAGATGAAGTAACATACAATCACATAATATGTTCAACTGATCAACGTAACATGTGGTAGTAAAGAAGACTCTATTCGGTCAGGCAAGATGTGGAGATGACTAGTAAATTATCGTAGATATTCCATTGGAACAATTCATTAGAATAGATCTGATAAATATTGAATTTTTCACTGTGATTTTAGATCTCAAATTCTTTATTTATTGTTTGTATGCTTAGATATAAATTAGTTGAAATGCAACCAATATAGAGTGAAAAGAAATACACACACCAATCAAAGTAAGCACAAATTTTCCCTTGGGAAACCCTTATGGGAGAAACCTAACTAAAAGGAGAGGTTGCTTTGATCTCTATTCTCTAGTGTGGAAAAATGTGTAGATATAAAGAAATAGGTACTCTCTATAGAGTTACCTAAGACCTATGGCTTATAAAGTTTCCACAAAATCTTAAGCCCCTTTTTTTTCTCTCTAACATCCCACTCCCAATTTCTTTGCTCAAATATGGAAGATAATTTAATAATATGAAATGTAACCCCTACTCCTCCTAGCATCCTAGTATTTAACATAACCCAACAGCTAACTATATGAAAAGTTGTACTCCCTCAATACTCAACTAGAGTTACGATTTTGGACATTCTCAATTCTTTTTTAAATTACACACATGGCTAGCCCCATATGCATTAGTATCGGGGATTAATGTGACATCGACTTGTAGCATGGTGGTTAGTATGGTAGATAAACTTGTGAGAGGCATAAATTTTGCATACAAAGTTCGAGTACCAGATGGTTTCACACAAACGAGATTCTTTTTACCCCAGAAAAAGATGTTTAATGCCTCAAAATGGCATTGGAGGAATTCATACCCAAATTACGACCCATTCATAAAAAAACTGTACAAGTTGATTCATTTAATTCTTCCACTATGAAAACATTGAGATAGATGAAGAACACTATAATAATTCAATCCGAAATAAGATAAATTATAAATGGGAAATAGTATCACAATTTCGTAAATTACATATGAATGAAGTCAAAATTGGAAGAAACTTACCCCTCAAGGAATACAAACCTATGAGAAGATAGAAAAATAAGTATAAAGAAATGGGGGTTTTGAGAAATGAATGATGATAACCTATTGCAGTTCTCATAACCATGACCAATCTAGAATGATGAGAAAAACATAAAAGAGTAATGTATAGATACATAAAGTTAAATATGTGGAATTTTCTCAATCAAGTGTAAGAAATCAACTAGAACATGATGGAGGTTTTTTTAATTAGGAAATAGTCATTATGAAATAACTTAGTCCTCTATTCTTATATTGTAAATAAGCATGTGGCAAGTGGTTGTGGAATCACATATGTGTGGAAATGATTTCATATGTGGTAAAAGAAAGAAACTATGTAGACTAATGAGAAAACACCTAGCATGAAGTTTATGAAGGAATTTTGTGAGAAATTCTATAATGAGAGCTTGCGAAGGATTATGCATAATTGAAAAAGCTAGTGAGAATCAACTAAGGGCACTTGTGCAAGAATGATGACCCCAAAAGTGGAAATGGGGCTATCATGAGGAACACATGCCCACAAGAATGTGTGCTTGTTCTTAGGAATTCACATGTGTTCCTAGTTGTTTAGGCTCTGTAAGGCCCAAGATACCGACCAGGACCCCAGCAAGGCTACCTACTTAGCATGGCTCAAAAGTGTGTGTGCATTATTAGGAAATATAATTATGCAATTTGAAAACCTTAGTTTTATGCATTATGAAAACCCTTGCTTCGTGGAATTTGAAAACCATAACAATGTGGAATGTAGAAACTCCAACATAGTGAGTTCAAATTTGAGTGCATAATTAGAAAATGTGAGTAAACACACCATATTTACCATGCATCACATATTGGCGATGCTTGTCGATGTATATTGAAGTGAAATTTCAAGACCTTAGTTTTGTGAAATTTGAAAACACTGCTTTTGTGGAACTTTATAACCCTCGTATTGTGGAATTTGATTTAATGGAATCGTATGGATGTATTGTTGTTTATACCATTATGAGTAATTTATTCCAAACACTCTATTTCTCTATTTCCATTTACACATTTTCTAGTCTCTCTCTCTCTCTCTCTCTATTTATATTTCCCTCCCTCTCATTTTCCAATAGGCACTTCATCAACTCTCATTGAAGAAAATTTATAAGCTTTCTTATCATTGGGATCTCCAACCAATATAAAACATGAGCCACAAGAACTATGACCATAGTAGCTATGACATATAAGAAAAATGAACTTGAGAGCTTTAACCCTTAGGAATTATGATGCATAGTAACTATGACCTCAAGAACTTTGACCCTCATGAACTATGACCTTAGGAATCATTCCTTTGTTGTTCATAGTTCCCTTGTCAATCAGGAACTGTGACTTTATTTTACAACAATCATGACAACAAGAATTATGATGTGGGAGCTTTGACTATGAAATTAAACTATGATCTCTGTTTTTCAATCATAGTTCTAGGAAATACTCCCTTTGTTAGTTAGGAAACTTGACTCACAAGAACTATAATCAATGTTTATTAGTTGTAGTTATAGGGAATTTCTCAATGAGGGAACTATTATGACCAACGACCTATAACCATTTTATTCATTCATTGAGCAAAGTGCTTGCCAACTAGAGCCATTGTGGTAATAGTTCTCATTGGTTAGAGTTACTATGGGTTACAATTCCTATTGGCTAGAATTATTAAGGTCATAGTTTTTCTTGAATTGATTCCAAAATCTATCTTTTCAATGTATCCATTACTTTACTGATGGGCAATGGGAGAATGATGAGAACTATCCACCAAGATAAAGAGTCCTTAAGACTATGTTACCCATATGTATGTGTGTATGGTATTGATATTCTTGGCACTTTTCCAACCTCCTCTTCCTCCCATATTTTGGTCATCCATTTTTCCAAATGGTTGAGTAAGTGATATGGTGAGTTAGCAAGGTAGTTTAAATATTAAATGTGATGGGGCAGTTTGTTTGAGTTTAAAATTTAAATTCAAAATCTAAAAGTTGCACTATACCACCTCTCATTTTTCTTGGAGATTTCAAGAGGAAAGTGTGTTGGTATCTAAGTTTTATACTAATCTGAATTATTATAATTTTTTTTACAAATTTTAAACTCATCAATTAAGGCAATTATAGTTCACAATATTTTTCTAAAATAATATGGTAGACATGATTTAAATACTTCTCTATTTTAAATACCAAACAATAGGAAGAGTTTTTAATTACCAAACAAGAGCTTTACATTCCATCGCCACATAGAACCTTGCAATAAAACAATGTATTTACATTTTTTTTTTTTTTTATGTTTTTTTGAACTTATGAAGTCAAACTAAAAAAAATAAAATGAGTATTATAGTGTGACTTGGCATATTACAATTAAAAATCAATAAATATTTGACCCTCCAATAGTTAAACTATTTTCCATTTATTTTATTTATTGAAAAACCTTGTTATTCTTATGACTAGGTATAATGTAAATCTAACTAAACATATTGGGAGACTAAACAAATTTAACTACGCATATTCTTATGACTACATATAGTGTAACAAGATCCTTAAAAAAAAGAGTTTAACTCAACATATTCTTATGACTACGAATAATGTAATAGGATCTTTAAAAAAACTAGTTTAATTTCAAAAGACAATTTCAAAATAATATATTTGACAACATATTCTTTGTGATTAATATGTAGGAAAACTATCTAATACAAATTACCACGACTTCAAATAAGTAATAAATAAATTATTTGATATAGGAAATCTTCATCTTGTTTTTGTCTATTTCATCATAAAAAAAAATCTCTTGTTTTATTTACGGACAAAAAGGTCTTGCAAGTTTCAGGAAAGAGAGAACTTTTGCATTTTGAAATCAGTTTCAGGAAAGAGAGAACTTTTGCATTTTGAAATCCTCTAACTTCAAGCCTGTACAACTATTATTAAAAGTTAAGTTAGTTTTGGTAGTAAATGAATAATTTTTTTATTACATATTTAATTTGTCAAAAATATTACTTTGAAGTTCTGGAATCAAGGAAGTTAGGTTCTTACTCATATGAAGTTAATTTTGATCGAAATCACTATAACATTTGGCATATTAAAGTAGTCTCTAGACGAAAAGAATTAACACAAGATTTGAAGTAACAATTTCTAAAAAATATTATGAACTAATTTATATCCAAAGACCTATAGAAATTTAAAATATAATTAAAAATGTTACAATTTCAAAAAAATATTGCCAATTAATTTATATCTAAAGATGTATAGAAATTTAAAATATAATTAAAAAAGTTTCTATAGGTAGATGTTTTTATTATAAAAAAAAATGCTTTAAAAACAATAAGAATATGATGTGAATCTAATAATGTTTTTATTATAAAAAAAATTGCTTTCAAGAACAATAAGAATATGATGTGAATCTAATAATTTTCAATAGATTTCGAATAGTTTACACATTTGTACTAGGTCGAGAATTCATCAATGTCCTACTTGTATTCCGAATTAACTTTTGTTTTTAGAATTATAGTAGGCAATTAGTCTAATTGGACTGAGAAACCAACATATAAAATTAAAACCAAATTTATGGATTAAATGTAATATGGTACTACAAAATTTAGTTTATCTCGAAAAACAACTTCAAACTCATAAATTCGATAGCACTTCCTTGATTGATCATTAATAAAATGATATGTAAATACATCCATAGTACATCTTTTCCTACCAAGAGGGTGTGATGGACTTGCACATCATGAAAGATTTATATTTGAAATTGAAATGAACAACTTAATTTGGTACTGGGTTGGAATTAGTTGAATCGAATATGAGAATATTTACTCTTTATAACTATGTCGTTTTCATGAAAGTGATCTTCTTCTGAGATATGGTAATCTGTATGGCTACATCACCCTCACGAAAGTGATCTTCCAGGATATGGTAATCCATTACAGGATCCGAAATCCAAAACCCTTTTTAATAATTGTGGCTTGTTTTGGTTCTGTTCGAATTAATCCTCTACTTTCTGCCTTCAACGCTACTGCTGTGTATCTTCAACTGCAAAGTAAACATCAATTAAAAAGAAATGGAATCAAGTAAATTAGTTTTTTATTCCCAATTTAAATTTTAAAAGTGTTGAGATCATAATATGGTGTTGCAGGGTATTTTGGTGGGGTTGTGAAAGAAGCTAACTTAGATTGAATGCCTACATTTGATCCCAAAATCATATCCACAAGCCCTAACTAGAAAAAGAGCACCCGCAGCTGCAACCTTCAGATGGAGAAGAGATCTCCCCATGAGGAGCCTCTTGCTTATGTGCTTATGTCCATTATGGAGTTGCTTTGGATGTTGTTGCAGTGAAGGGCGGTGCCGACACTAGTGCGCGAGAAGGTCAAAATTAAATAGAGAGCCTATTCAACAACCTTGTCGGTGCGTGAGAAGCTCAAAACGAAGTAGAAGTCTGGGAAGAAGTCTCTTATGTGGCATGGTTCTGGGAAGAAGTCTCTTTTTGCTTCCACTCTACTTTATCTATTATGTGTTAGATATTGAATTATCGCCTGTCGTTCGCTGATATTGTAGATTTCTTATGTGGCATGGGCTTTCGAGACTGTTAAAACTTCTAAAATTAGTTTTCATGACATACGCTTCCATCATCACTGAGACGGCCGGAAACAGTTCATGCAATGTTAATAAACAAGGGCTTCCACCACCGAGAATTGATCTCCAAAACTTGAGAGGTGGACTTCCACTACTGAGCATTCACTACTGAGCTTTCTTCTCTAAGTCGTATGTTCCATTAATGCCCCCGTTCTAAGCACGATAAGCCCTCTCCACAATGGTGAGTTTGAGTCTGGTATTATTCTCTTACCAATAAAAGAGAAACTTCTTGTGTCTGTGTCTATCTTATTCCTTTGGGTGCTTCAAACTCTTGGAGAAGATCAAGAAACAATTGAATTTTAATATCTGTCCATAACTTGCAAGGGATTGTTGGGTTTTAGAAATGTGAATCCACCATTCTGTCAAAGGAAACCTTCCTCTTTTTAAGTAAACTTCCACGTTTTTTCATTCCTGGTTACATATTTTTGGCTGAACAATAAAATTAGAGCGTTGTATTAAAAAGAAGCATGCTAGGGCACAAGGATTTCGTTGCAGCTTCAAATCCCACCAAGCCTAGAATTTTAGTTGTAATGAACCTCTATTTGTGAAGAATGAATTTAAGGAAGTTTAGAGATCCGGGTTTAGATGAACACTTTCTTCATATAAATGGTTCTTATCCCCTAGTAAAGCCCAAAAAAGTGTAACCTTTTTGCACACTCTATCCATTATAGAAAAGACACCTATATAAATGGTTCTTATCTGCCAGTAAAGCCCATCTAAACCGGTATGATCACAATTATTGTTTATTATAGTTTCACAACAAATTTGGAGTTGTGTACAAATATAACAATACCCTTTAAATTGAGTGAATTTTAATTGTTTTTCATTCTTACTCGCCGAGAAAATTCCTATTATGTTACTCATTCATCTAGAATTTAAATTATTGTTTGAACTCTATTTTGGGTATCATTGGATTATTTAAATTAAGTATTCATTGTTGGATTTAAAATTCCATTTACCCCCAAATGTAAAACCTAAATTTCAAAAATAGTATCTTTCCGAGGAGATTTTAGTTACGGTTTTCGAGATTAACATTTCCTCCTCCACTTTCTAGCAAAGGAAATTGTATACTGTGTATTTTGGTTAGTGAAATACAATTTGGTTAGATGAAGGAAATATGAAACTGATGCCATTTACCCACTAATGTGAAACCTAAAGTTGAAAAATAACATCTTTCTAAGGAGATTTTAGTTAAGTTTGTAGAGATTATTGTTTCTTCCTTTTATTCTTACCCATTCTTACCCACAAATAAAATTTTATACTATGTATTTTGGTTAATGAAGCATAATTTGGTTAGACGATGGGAATATGAAACTAGGTCGGGTGAAGTACAACAACCACGTAAATGTGATTTCTTCCTCGCTTTAAAGTAATTTGGATTAGTTTAAGTGATAATATTTAGAAGAAGCGTGCTAGGGTAAACTTTTGAGTTAAAATAGGGAGTGGGTAACCTTTTACAAGCTATGTGCATCCACATTCAAGCTTCTAAGATCTCCAACACATGTGGTTAGATTGATGGATGCTCTGCATCATTCTCCTCTTGTATAAAAAAATTTGAACCTCCACTTTCAGATTCATTTTCCTTTGTTTTATCTGCTTACCACATCTCGAAAATTCAATTCCTAAGATAAAAAAAAATGGCAAGCTCATAATCTAAGACATTAAAACACATCAGTAAAGTTTTGATTATTGGAAGACTTGAAAAACAAAATGAAAATTTATCTTATCCCAAATTCAGAATGTATGAACTAACACCCCACAATCTGATTGAATGAACGTTTACAAGCTACTTAAAAAACATGTTTTCCTCCAAGGTTGTTTTTTTCCTTCGCGGAGGGGGATGAATGTGGATGACAGAGTAGACTTGAGATTATAGGAATTCATTTAGCTAGGAATTTTGAAATGTTTATGTTTATATTTTTTTTTGAAAACAACAAATACTACTAAAGGAGGCTTGCAGAAAATTTCTGCATATGAGAAGTTATAACCATTTAGATCTAGGAGTTAAGCTTGGATTTGGCCTTGAGGCCATCCCATTATCAATACAAAGAAAAAAATGGTTTCCATTTTCATGTACAACTTTCTACTAAATGTGTAATCACAAAATTACACCAACCCACATGTTCAAAATATACGAAGGCATTTTGAAAACATTTTTTTCATTATATTGGTCATAAACAAAAACAGAGGCTAGGAAAAATATACCTCAACATGCCAACGTCAATCAAATTCATTTAGCATTTAGCTACATAATTTTGTGTTAAAGAGTAGAATCAAAGTTTCTAAGCATAAAGAAATCACCATTTTTCGGCCAACCCTTTGAAACATAAAGTCTTGGCTTTGATCTAGTCTACATACATGTTACTCAAATGCTCCAAAGATAAATTTCCCCACTCTTTCAACTAGGCATATTCTATGTCTAATATTTCTAGATTCTACTGATTAACTTGACCTTATTTCTGCACCTGTCTTCAGTCTTGAAAGAAATAGGATAGTGAAATTTGACTTCAAAAAGGTTGGAACCGTCTCTACTCTAAAGAACTCACCAGAGAAGCACAACTATAGCATCAAAAGGAGGCAATTTCCTAGGCCAATAAGACGACACAACTTGAAACATACCCATCCATTTTTGGCAATATAATATCCATGAAGCACATATCAAACATTTTCCATGGATGAAGCATTTCTATTACAGACTTCCCATTATCAACATTATGTACATTTTCTCCATCCTTATTCAAAGCCCCAACTTCAACTCTTTTATTCCCTCGTCTATCTTTCCTAAAACTACATTTTATAATACTTAGTGAATGCTTGCATATTGTCCTTTTTTCTTATTAAATCATTTTTCGAACTCTTTAAGAAAGAAATGACACCTCATGTAGGCATCATTCATTGTAGCTCCTCACACACTATGAATAATTCATCACATGTTTTTGTAGTAATTCACACCATTATAGGTTAGTCAACAAGTTACTTTCAAGATGAAGATAGTTTGAATACTTCTTATTAATAAACAATTCGATTCTTTTATAGTTAGTTGCACATATGGACCCACAGGTGATATAATCCAGGTGACACATGGTAATCTACAGGGTGTATCAACTCACATATAGGTTAAGCTCTAGCGAACCTTTTGGAAGTGAATGTCATCATTATCATTTAGTAAGCCCAAGGGATGTAATGTTGTCTATAGGAGGTCTAACGAACATGAAACATACTTTTCACATAATTTAAGTTGTTTTTCTAGCACAAATTATTCTTTAGTGCTCATCATGTGATAGATAGAGTGGGTAGATATATATTTATTAAAATGTCCACAAAATCAAAAGAACAAGTATCTATAGGACAAAGGTGTTATAGCTTGAGGTGGCAGGCTTACCAAATATAGAAAGAATTGCAAAAGGAGGACATCCCTTTATACAAGGTTTGAGAAATATTCCCTGAAATGTTTAGTTGAATTGCTTCTTCAAGGGTTCAATGCCTATGCATTTTCTTGCAACAATTTTCCTTTGTGGTGCATCCTTTGTGATGTTATCCTTGCAAAGCTTACCTATTTGATTGTCCTAGAAAATTTTGTTCCAATCTTTCTCTTCCAATATCTATCCCATCTTAATGCTGCTATAGGTGGTACCATGAAGTGGGAATTTTTATTTGTTTCTACTTTCTCAAAGCTACAAACTTGGCAAGTATCACCATTACATTCTTCCTTGAGCTACTTCCATCTCTTTTTGCTACATATTTGAGCCACAACATGATTTCACCTTTGAGGTACATTAACCTTAAGGTAGTTTTTCACTTTGATATGACATGTTGAGTTAACATGCTCAATGTAGTATTATTATTTTTTCTATTCTCCCTTCCTACATATTTGAGTCCTATAATAGTCATGTATAATTTGATTCAATTTTGTCCTCTTTTTGGGCAATTCTCTTCATTTATGACCCCAACATTCTTGTACATTCGATATTGTATGTTTTCTTACTTATTTGAATCATTTCTTTTCTGATTTGGTGTTTTAATATACTCACATCCAAATATTCCCCACAGCCTATATAATGTTGTCTATATTTCCTCCAACTCAAATGGGCATAGTACTATTTTGCCAACATGATTTTGTATCCCATGGAACTTTTAATTTGAGAGATGAGATCACAATTTGTTTCTACATTCTTTTTACTAGATTCCATTTTCCTTTTGCAATCCTTGGGCCCCACTTCTCACACCATTAGAGAATAACTGGTGTAAGGATGGCCTAAATGAACGAGTTTCCCTCTAAACTATAGTGTCTATATTCCATTTTTTGAATCAAAACTAGGAACAAGCATTATATTTGTTGTATAAGTTTAATCCTTGAACTTAATTTTAACTAGTTGGAAAGGTATACACTAGTCAATGCAACGTGTGCCTACAACATAATGGACCTACTTCAAAAGTTGACACTTAATATTATGATATTATGCATAAGTATCATTTTCTTTTAAACTAAGCTTCATACTACTTATTCCCTCATCTCCACTTCTAGAAAATGAGGACACAACTCAATGAGAATGTTATTTTCTCAATTCTTTCTACATCAATTGATGTTCAACCACTACCACAAATTGTTGATCTTGACCCTATTCACTCGATCCAAAGTTCAACTTTGTGTTATCGTACCTCCATCTCCGATGGTACTCATATAAAATGCATTATGCTTCCAAAATAATTTAATGTCCTCATCACATCAGACTCACTTCAAAAGGGTTGCATTGTACATGTTCAAAGCTGGATCTCTTCACCTTTTGGTGTAGCAGTGTAAATTCATCTCATGCTTCCAAATTAAACTGTACATATGTCTACCTCGAATTACTTTCCATTCTAACAATTGTTTCTATGATTGTCATTTAGCATGTAGATCTATCATGCTACTGGACTTGGAGATCATTTCCACATTTGCACCTTATTATTGGAAATCCAAAAAATATGACTATCTCGATGAGTGTCAAGAAGAGACTACCTCCTCCACAAATCGAGATCCTTCATAGAAAATGAAATGCCCCCTTCCTCCTATTCCCTACCCACCCATCGTCCCACTTCATATTTCCATCAAAGAACTAAGCCCTTACCATTCAAATTGGTCCATAAAAGTTTGTGCCCAAAGAAGGACACATCTTCATTAATTTCAAAAGCAACATGGATTTGACAAATTGTTCGGCTTTGATGTCTTTGATTAAGAAGGTGGAGAGATACATATCACTTTTTTAAGTGATGTCATTAATTCTTTCATTGAAAATTTCCATGTTGGACATGTGAACATTGTCTAAAAAAGAAATGTGAAATTGGCTAACAAGTAGTACAACCACTGAAAAAATGATTGGAAGATCTTATTAAATGAAAAATATATTATAGAATATGTCCCTGGAGAAAAAGCACTTGCTCCCACAATGCATTTCAATATAGGATCGATCAATGAAATAATAACGAAAAACATCAACTTGATTGTTGATGTTGATCAAACCTAGGAGGACGATGTGAAAGCCAACATATGTGTCAGGGCTTCCTTTCACCATTTTACATTTTTCAATATGAAGAGAATCCATTCCTCGGTAGAGAAAGATAAATTTTCAGCAATGAATGACATTTTGTTGCAATTGCATGCTTGGTGACAATCCTTGAACTTTCAATCATATTATGCCAAATTGTCATGAGAGATTACAATGCCATAGATATGACATGATTATCATAATTGCAACTTCATAATTAGTAGAGTTCCTTCCAAAATACAAAGCTTTGATGATGTACACACTTAGAAGTCCAACTCCAGTCCACAATGCAGTTCTTGTCAGAAAGAGATAAACAAAGTTAACAAACAATTGTAGAGGAATGTTGTGATCAATATTACTAAAGCAGGGAAATTTTAAGACCCCCTAAATTATTATATATTAATAAATGGCGCATCTCCATGGTATATAGGAAAAATGAAGGCGATTTTATCAATAATATAATATGCATATATAATTTTTTGGCGAATCTCTCACCAGGCATGGCGAATATTTTACTCAATTATAAAATCTTGTGTTTATTGTATACACAAATGAAATCATTGCATTTATTTAAAATATCTTTTGAAATCAAAATTACCGAAATTATATATCAATAACCTAGTGGGTGTAGGATAAAATTTACCCGTGTCATTCACAGAAAGCATGTGAAAAAACCTAATACTATATATAAAACCAAGAAAAATTCAAATTCATCACTTCTAGGGACCTCGTAACCACCCTGCCAATACACAAGTATGTTCCTGTTTGCAGTTAGAAAATTACCAAAATTACAATCTGTTTACTCCAGCATATGTTGGAAATTACCCAAATTACAATATGTTTACTCCAGCATATGTTGGAAAGTTATAGAAGGATGACTACCCAAATTACAATCTGTTTACTCTAGCATATGTTGGAAAGTTATAGAAGGATGACTAGTGCAATCAATCCATTCCTTTTAGCCCTGGATTTGTTTTAATTTAAAACAAGTATACAAATATACTTGTCCAATGTCTACGCTTTAACCATTTACCTTAAGATGTTTTTACAATATAATTTCCTACGTCTATTTAATATCTTCATTATCATAAAAACCAACCTATATCCATCTTGACTCCACATCTACCACTCTTAGGGGGATGAAATCTATTTATCCCTCTGAGCACTTGGTAGGCCCAGAATTAAGATGGATATAGATGAATAGATATTTCCCCTTTAAAATATCTATTGCTCACATGAAACATGGTATTACCATGGGTCAATACCATGGGTTATCATAAACTTGGAGCTTAAAAATTACTATTAGTAATTTATAAAAATTAATAAAATTAATAGCTGATTTTTATTTTATTTTTTGTTTTAACCAAGCTAATTTTTTTAACATACATTAAGTTACAACATCGATCTTTACTCTTGATGCTAGTTTGCATATCACTATATTTGATACCTCTCGGGGGTTAGTAGATCCAGAGTAAAGATGGATCTATTCTGGTTTCATTCCCCCATTTAAATAGGCTACATTATAGGTGAATACCATGGGTCAATACCATGTGCCATTTTTATTTTTATTAATACTAATATTAGGGTTAATAATGTTTTTTTTGCATGGTATTAATAACAATCTAGTCTATGGTATTTGTCCCATTAGTATTTTGCCCATAGGTTTCAACCCTAAATATACCACATTTTTTTTGAGTGTTAGTAAATATATAGGGTAACTTATGGAGTAAATATAAAATGAAAAATGTTTTATTTGTTTACCATACCCTTGTTTATTTACATTTTATTAATTTACCATACTCTTTTACAATATGGTATTTGGCCCATAGGATTCACTTAAATAAAACTCTATTCTTGAAAATGGGCGAATGAATTCCTTACATACAATAACATCCTTACTTCTTGAAAATGGGCGAATGGGGAATGGTAGGTTGTAAATCCTAATTTCAAGGGCTAAATTTACCTTTTTTATCCTCTCCCTTAAAACAAGGTGGGCTATTTGAGGTGATTTGTAAAAATGTACTATGATACAAAATATTCGCCCACTAAAAATTTAAAATCCCTTAATTTCGCCAAAGGGCGAACATTCGCCCCTAAAATTTTCTATGTTACTAAGGCCAAAACTATGAATTGCATTGAAAAGGACATCAAATGTGGCATCAACCACAACATATTCACTAAATTCCAATCTTTGAAGGAAAGTCGTCTCATCCTGATTTAGAATCTAAAGAGTGCAAACTAAATTTGTCATAGATAAAAGAGTTCCAATGGAAACGTAATCACCTATTTCAAAGGGTCCAATATCAAATTTATTAAACAAAAATAGTACATTTGTAGTTCCTACTCCATCCAAGGAAATTTTATCAAACGTCATCATTGATAGAGTTTAGTTCCTATTAATAATCAATACCCTTGATTTGATGTGGTTGCAAGTGACAATTAAGAAAGAAATTAAAGATCACCAGAATGGTAAGAAGTTTCAAATTTTGTCACAAAGTTGTTAGCTTGTGAACTATCATTAATTGGAAGGTTCCCAAATGTAAACCTTTCACCATTTATAGTGATGCTCTCCAACTGTTGGTGGTTCCCACCGAGAGATCCAATCCCATTTTGATATACACCTGTTGTAATTATTTATGTGATCTTCATAGTCTCTTTAATAGAACATGAATTTGAATGGGTGCAATATGATCAGTGTCCCTTTAATCAGGTTTGAAATGTATCTATGATTAATAGCATGACCTTGGAGGTGTTTCTTAGCGTATCCATAATTCAAATTTGTAGTATAGCTAGAGGTTATGTGTGCGACATCTGATTTAGTGCACAGGTCACAATGGAGGAAAGGTCACACATCTGAAGAGGTCACAATGACCTCTAGCTATAATACAAATTTGAATTATGGATACACTGAGAAACACCTCTGAAGAGGTCACAGTGGAGGATAGGTCACACATCTGAGGAGGTCACAATGACCTCTAGTGGAAGAGGTCGCAGATTGGAAGTATGACTGCCTAGAGGTCGCGGGTGAGGGATTCGACTAGGATCGGTTGCATTATCACATTCCAATGTAATCACACGTTCTAGCTACATGTTGGAGTTCAAAATTATGATTTTGTGACCTGTCTAGTAGTAAGTCTACTGGGAAGTGGTGATGCGACCTGCATTCACATCACAATATGGAGGTGAGACCTTCAACTAGAAATCTGGTAATGTGGCTATTCAAGCTCTTCCTATAGTGTCACAGCAATAGTGAACTTAAATAAACTAACCAACCGAAAGAAGCTTGTGTTGTTCTGCAATCGACAAAGCTAGATTCTACTCTTGCGCCCAAGTATGCCAAATCATCACAACACATTGGCCATTGTATCATGGTTTATCAAGAAAAGGCTTCCCAAAACCTGCCATTGGTGGTGATGAAGATGAAACTAATGCAGTTGAATAATCAAAATGAATTGCAGGATACACCACCGAGAGAATTGTTGTAAGAATTCAAAGTAAGAGAGTGTTGGTAGATACAACTTTCGCATGACCATGGATACCCTCACATTCATAGTCCCTTGGTTCACTTTGAAATTCCACTATAACAAAAGTATATGTAGTACACTGAGATTATTGAAACTGGAAAAAGGTTTCCATTCACCTTAGGATGCAAAGCAATGACAAAGTTGTTCATCCTTCCAAACCCAGGCATTATTCCAATTATGAGTGAATTCCAACAATAAAACCACCATCATGAGCATCTTGTTGGTCCTTAAATCCAATAAAAATAAGTGAAAATACTTCAAAAAACAAGAAACTACCCAAATTGACACGTAGAACAACATCTATTTGAAACCATCCTCTACAAGGAGTGTCAACACAATAATTAATCCAGGGAATTTTTTCCACAAATAATGGATCGATCTCTCTGAATATCCATGCAATAATTAAAAATAATTTACAAAGGCTAAAATATGCAATGCATACAGATTATCAGAAATTCCTACTATTTCCACACGATTTCCTTGTAATATATCTATTGTGGATGCTCTTGACGTTGGTTGAGATTTTGGAATGAAATGTTTCCATATCTCTTAACTCCATCACAATGTTTGGAGGCTAATAACCTAAATGCTTGGCATGGATTGCATGTATACTCATTTGTAACTCATCATATTCCCTTGTTAAATATTTGCATGCACATTGTTTATATCACCTGAGTGTCATGCTTTCTAGGAAAATTCGTGACTATTGTAACACACATTGGCCATTTGGCTTATTACACTCTTGGTGATTATCGTTAAAACAACCAAAGAACTTTCCCTTTGTCATGTGGTCATATCATTTATCATTATTTTTTAATTCCTTTGTCAAAGCATATGTCAAGGGCCCTTTGTCCCTTGTGCATTGGCACGTTCAAAATTCCAAAATAGGGACATGCATTTTCCTTGAAGTGTGCCTTCCATCAAGAAATATGTATATTTTTTCATTTAAGTCTAGGGCCCTCCATACAATGTGTCAAATAATGTTCCCTCTAGCCCTTGGAATATATGGTACCATTCCTAGCATGACTTCATGAAAACAATGTCTTATATTCAAATGAATTGTTCCCAAGAGATGTAATTTTTTTTCAAAATATTATTTAACAACATCTCGTGCCATTTATTGTGTCCCTATAATATGCTTTTAAGTTCTCCCATGAGAGTGCATTGGATATCCATAACCAAGGAACGTGCTAGTCATAATATGTATTATTTTGAAAAACCTCTTGTTGTTGGACTCTAATCACCATACTAGAAACACAATGAAAGAAAAATCTTTGAAAATTTAGGCCACCTTTAGGATTGTATTTTCCACGAAATGATGTCAATCCTTAGGGAAAATCCAAGAAACTCATGTGGTTCCACTTCAATGTATTTTTTACATTGATTGATGTGTATCCATGCCAAATTCATTTGACTTCCTGAAAGGAAAATGAAACAAATTCATTAAGTTAATTTTCAATAAAAATTCCTTTTCATGTCCAAGTATGAGAAAAATAAAAATAAAAAAGGTAATTTATGTTAAATAGCAACAAGAAATGATGAAAATAGAATCCAGATATTCCAATTTTAATTTGTCCTTAAATTAAAATTGAATTTAGTCTCACCAGCTGCTTGGAAATAATTAATTAATTCATTATGGATTAATTAGTTGGAGAAATTCAAGTTAGAAGTCTTTCTGAAGTCATGCAACAGTTATCCCTTAAATTAAGGAGATTGTCCCTTAATTAAGTAGATAATATTGAATTATAATTGAGTTGTAATTAGTTAACTCAGTTTACTGAGTTAAGTCCAGTTAAATTAGTTCCAAATTTTTTGAGAAACTAATTGTGAGTTATCAATGAGTTGATGCATGCATGCACTCAACCAGTATACTCTAGATAACTGAAGATTCCCTCATTAGAAACTCATGCATGTCTATTCTGAGAAAGACCCAGTTGAGCTAAATGTTAAGGACAATGTACTATTAGTTTCATGTGTTTTTGTATAAAGGAAACTCATGCATGCAATCAAGGGAAGGTTCCTTGAGGATTGCACAGTTCTGACAGGGTGTGAGATCAATGTGAGAGATCAGTGTTCCACTTGGTTAAGAGTTTTCCACTTGGTAATAGGAGGATCACCCAGGAGAAGTTGTGAAAGGAAATAGGAGCTTGGAGGGTAGAGGAGAAGGCTTGTGAGAAGCTTTGATTGCCTGTGAGCATCCAGGAGGATTATATTGAGAGCTGGCTAGTTGTGAGAGCTAAGGCTTTGTATAATTCTGATGTATTTACACCTTGTATGATAATGCAGATAGTGGGGTTTTTAGTTGAGGCTTTCCCCAAAGTATTTTCATGTGTATTGTGCAATTCTTCTTCTATTTCTTCTGGTTATATGTATTTAGCTCGATCTTGCTCAATATTTAAGCTTCCACAAATTGATATTAGAAGTACATTATAGTATTTTGCTTTGGTATATTTATCGGGTTAATCTAGAATTAGGATTTCTATATGGTCTTAGAGTGAGATTTGTAGAGAATTTGCAGAATTTCTACATGGTATCAGAGGTAGCTGATCTGTAGAGAAATTTCTACATGGTATCAGAGCCTAGTTTATCAGAGTAGTGAACAATATACAGAGAAGAGAATTTGAAGTTTGAAGTTCAAGGTTGTAGGTGAAAATCAAATTCTTATCATACTTCAAGGTTGGCCAATGGCGTTCTATGGCTTGAGACTCCAGTATGCCTTGGAAGGCAGTGTAAATTACATGGCATGGAAAGATCACATGGAGGCTGTATTAGAAGACAACAACTTGAAGGATTTCATTGATCAAGAAATCCAAAAGCCAGCTTCAACTAATGCACAAGAGTTGGCTGAGTGGAAGAAGTGTGTGGTGAAGGTGAGACAGATCATACTTGAGGGAGTTCAAGACCATATTGTCTCGAGTCTCCATGGGAAGGATACCCCATTTTCAATGTGGAAGGCATTGAAGGACCTCTACTAGAACAGTAGTGACTAGAGGAAATTGCACTCAAGGATAAGCTTCAAAGAATCAAGATGGATAAGGGCGATACTATTTCCACATATCTGAACAAGCTCACCACTTGCAGAGATGAGATTGGTAGTGTGGGAATAACTACTGCCGATGATGATATGGTGAGCCTAACTCTCCTTGGCCTTCCAAAGAGCTGGAATAGCTACCAGGACTCTTTGAATGGAAGGGAGAAACTGCTGGATTAGGAACAACTGTGGTCGGATATCATGCAGGAGGAGATCAAGAGGAGCACATGAGATGGTTCTTCATCCAAGGATGATGATGAAGAAAATATGGCCTTAGCAAGTGAGGCAAGGAAAGGGAAGGGGAAGGATTCCCATTCCAAATCGAATTCCTCATGGACGGAAGAAGGGTGACAAGTCTAAAGTGAGATGCTTTAATTTTCATGAGATGGGTCATTATGCGACTAATTTCCCATCAAAGAAGTCCAAGAAGGGATTCTCGGAAGGATCGGAAGGTGAGGCATTAGCCTCTCAGTTCGAAATGGACTTTATCCTCTTCGCATGCATGGTGTCATCGATGATGGGTTGTGTCTGGTATCTTGACAGTGGAGCCTCATTCCACATGACCGACGATAAAAGCTTATTCAGTGCCTTGTAGGAGAAAGACCTCAAGATGCGCATAGGGATGGGTAACGACGACAGGTATAGTGTTTCAAGAGTGTGCACAGTTTCTTTTCAGAGGGAGCATGGAGCTCCTATCACCGTGATAGTTGTGAAGTATGGTCCTAGACTGAAGAAGAACTTGGTACGGTCACGATGTTGGAGGACAAAGGCTACGATGTTGTCTTTAGTAAAGGAAAGGCATTCCTTAGACACATCACCATGAGACAGGTGAAACAAATCGGTTCACAAGTCAAGAACCTGTATGCTCTTGAGGTTTAAGATGCATGGAAATCCTTGAGGAGCAAGGCAAATGTTAGAGACTTGGTGGTTGAGAGGGAGAGTAAATTACCTCTCAACATGCAGTCCCATCAGAAGTCTTAGACAATTGTGGAGGAGCCACAATTGGAGAAGTGGGCAGAGGGATCGCATGCAGCCATACATCCAGGTGTGAGGTGGGGTGATGTGAAGTGATAGTCCCATGAAGGCTGAAATTGGGCAGGGTCCATTAAGAGGTTTTATCTCATGGATCGTACCTTGCTACGGGAGCCCAAAGTACATAGTAGCAGGAGGAATGAGTGGGATTGATGCAGTCAGAGATCAAAGCGAAAAAGGCTAGAGAAGTCAGATACTGAAGAGTGCAAAGAAGGACTGACAATAGTGCAGAAAGGTAGAGTCAGCAGGAGCACAAAATTTTCAATTGACAGAGGCAATAATAGTCAGAGACTTTGATGACAGATGCACCATACTGATTCAGGTTGGATGTTTTTTTGTTTCTAGAGTTGTTGGAGCAACAACACTAGAGAGAAGTGTTTCAAGAATAACATTCCAAAGGCTCACGATCGGGATTGAGTTGAATGCCTTTCTTGTTGGGAGGGAGTGTTGAAAATAGCAACAAGAAATGATAAAAATAGAATCCAGATATTCCAATTTTAATTTTTCCTTAAATTAAAATCGAATTTAGTCTCACCAGCTGCTTGGAAATAATTAATTAATTCATTATGTATTAATTAGTTGGATAAATTCAAGTTAGAAGTCTTTCTGAAGTCATGCAACAGTTATCCATAAAATTAAGGAGATTATCCCTTAATTAAGGAGATAAGATTGAGTTATAATTGAGTTGTAATTCGTTAACTTAGTTTACTGAGTTAAGTCCAATTAAATTAGTTCCAAACTGTTTTAGAAACTAATTGTGAGTTATCAGTTAGTTGATGCATGCATGCACTCAACCAGTGTACTCCAGATAACTGAAGATTCCCTCATCAGAAACTCATGCATGTCTATTCTGAGAAAGACCCAATTGAGCTAAATGTTAAGGACATTGTATTATCAGATGCATGTGTTTTTCTGTAAGGAAACTCATGCATAGTCAAGGGAAGGTTCCTTGAGGATTGCACAGTTCTGACAGGGTGTGAGATCAGTGTTCCACTTGGTTAAGAGTTTTCCACTTGGTAACATGAGGATCAACCAGGAGAAACTGCGCAAGGAACTAGGATCTTGGAGGGCAGAGGAGAAGGCTTGTGAGAAGATTTGATTGCCTATGAGCATCCAGGAGGATTGTACTGAGAGATGGCTAGCTATGAGAGCTAAGGCTTTGTATAATTCTGATGTATTTCCACCTTGTATGATAATATAGATAGTGGGGTTTTTAGCTGAGGCTTTCCCCAAAGTATTTTCATGTGTATTGTGCATTGATTCTTCTTCTTCTGGTTATATGTGTTCAACTCGATCTTGCTCAATCTTTAAGCTTCTGCAAATTGATAGTAGAAGTAGATTATAATATTTTTCTTTGGTATATTGCATTATTGGGTTAATCTATAGTCAGATTTTGTATATGGTTTTAGAGTGAGATTTGTAGGGAATTTGCAAAATTTCTACATGGTATCAGAGGTAGCTAATTTATAGAGAAATTTCTACAATTTACTTAAGGAATGTATATGCAATAACATCAAAATCAAGATATTGGAAATTTCATAGTTGAAGAGGACAATCTTATATTTGGGAGCCAGTTCAAAATTCAGGTTTCTTGAGGGATTCATTACTTGTAGCTGACCCTGACATGCCATGAGGTGCCTGACATGATGATGCATTTGTAATGTAGGTGCCATGTAATGCTAATGAGAATGCATACTAGAATTTGGTTTTAGGTTTTACATAGTTACAACTTTCATAATGACAACATAGGGTTTTATGGGTGCTAGGGAAAAACAACTTTTTCCCAAACCCTAACATAATTAGGAAGAAGTTATGTTCATTAATACATGGTAATTTTACCTTAATGTAATGCTCATTGAAAGACAAAACATAAGGGTGCATGAGGTATGTAATATCTTATTAGGTCAACTTCCCTCAAAACCCTAATTCATCGATGTGATATAAATAACATGAGTGGGGCACCAATATGGCTTGATAGAAATGGTTCATGGGGCGAATTCAAAACATGAACATGATGTTTATGACCTTAGGCAAGCAGAAGGGGACCTGGAATTTTGAATATGCCCAAAAATTTGGGTGTTGTTGTAGTGGCTACAACAATTGGTGAACCACTGGTAAAATCTAGCATCTTTGGCTACGTCCCTCTAAAAGATTGAATCTTGTAAATGATGCAAGGAAGTATTGAAAAAACACTATGGGTACTCCTATGGTTTCTTGACCTTATACATATATACCCTTCCCTTGTGTCCCGGCTAGGTCTTGTAAGAAACAAGAGTTCACACCTATAAGTCTTTGATGATGATGCACAAAACATGATAGAGAGATTATTGCACACAAAAAATTAAAGCGAGTTTCTAGTGTTGTGCTACCAGCATACCTATTTAGTACCCTCGTGGAGTCACTTAAGGAATCAGAAATGTTGCATCACTAGCAACAGACCCATTTAGTACTCCGATGAAGTCGCTTTCTTCACCTCTCTATGTCGGAAGCCTTTATCAATCATGTACCCTTTATTTCATTAATTTTATGGTGCCCATTGGCATCATCTATGAGGTGTTTATTTTCGCCAAGGAGGATGAGGTATCCTAACTTATTTTATAGGAAAGAGAGGTTGTTCCTAATTTTCAAAAACCAAGATATTTTCTAGTTTTAGATTTTACTCTCATGCCATGCATCTAAATCTCATCTTTGACTGATAGGTGAATAGTGAAAACATATTGCTAACATATTCAGAACCAATATGGATAGAAGGTTTTGGTTGAATATATAGGTTATTTGAATTGATTATGGTTACCCACGAGCACCTATTCACATTTTACTTTTTAATAACTTAGGCTGATAGGAAAATGTTCAAGATGTAGTTTTGATTAATGGACCTATGAGGGGCTACCTTCTGGAGTAGGAATTACAGCCACAAGAAAGTATTAGGGTTAGGGTTTCAACATTAGGGAAACGTAACATGGGTAGCTCTTATAGGGTGTCAACACGTGGAAAGAGGACAAAAGAAACATCTTCATCATATGCATGGTTAGAAGGAAGCATACATAGGATATGGCTTGGATGAAAGCTCATGCAATGCCATGGAGCATAAAGAGAAAATGAAATGTTAGTTTGACTACAAGAAAGTGTAACAAAAGGAATATATAGTGCAAAGCACAAGATGAATGCATGATGTAATGCAATAAACTAAACTTCAGTGTAGTGAAATGCAAGAAAAATAAGTTGCACAATGCTTATGCAATAAATTTGTAAATGAAATGCAAAAGATGATGCATAATGTCATGCTACAAACTAACTACCTGTGACAAATAAAACATGATAGAAGCATATGTAAACTCTAGCTAGCATAAACCTAAAACAAGCAAACCGTAATAAGACTAAAACTCAAACCCTAGTTAAAAGGATGAGAAGTAAAACCTAAAACCCTAACTAATCTAAATATAAAACCCTAATTTTAACTAGAGAGGAGGTCAGGTCATGTGAAGTCAAATTTCCAATGCAACCATTGTAGTAGTTCCCAACTTACACAGACAACTATGTTAATGATTAGAAGCAATATAAAGAAATGTGCAAAAACAAAAGTGATTACCTATAAAATATGCACAAAATCAAGAAGTGGTAAAAGCATGGAGTTGGGTTACACGTTTTGGAAATGGAGGGCATGTTTAGATGAAAAAAGAGGGCTCAATTGAGATTTTAAGCTTTATATTAATCCATTTTAAGTGATCGATTGAGGTCCTTGAGTGCAAAAACAAATAGCTCGATCGAGCTCTAATGCTCGACCAAGATTTTAGGCTTGATCGAGATCTAACACTTAATCAAGCTTTAAGGCTCGATCGATTATTAGAGCTCGATCAAGCCCTTATTTTATATTAAAATGCATGGTCATGAATTGTGCACGTTATTTTACATAGGCCATAGGATAAACAGGGGCTCGATCCTGGTATTGAACCTCGATCGAGTGATTGGACAATGGAGCAACCCAACCAACCTCACCAACAATCCCAACGACGTCCGAGAGCCTTAAACCAAGGTAGGTTTACTATACTTTTTGTATTTTTTTATTTAATTTTCCTTGCGAACCTAAAAAAAAATAAAAATCTTATCATACAAAAACAATGAAAACCACCAAGAAAACCACAAAAAAAGAAACCCAAAATACCCTTCAAAACAACAAAAAACAACTTATAAAGCTACAAAAACAACCCTATAAAATTGCAAAATAACCAAGAAAACCACAAAAAACAACCTATAAAACCACGAAAACAACCTAGAAAAGCACAAAAATCACCAAGAAAACACTTTGAAACCACCAAAAGTACTATAATTTAGGTTTTTTTTTTTTTTTTTTTTTTTTTTACTTGCAATTGGTAGCAATTTTATTATGAATATTTTCTAATTTTGAATGGTAAAAACATTTTTTTTTCTAATTATTTTAGGTTTTAAATTTCTTTGTAGGAATTTAGTGAAATATTTTTTCAAAATGTTTTAATTTTTTATTCTTTAAATGCATTTAAAATTTTGAAAACATTTGATAATTTATATGCCCCGAA